>JASCZI010030403.1:39752-51449 GCA_036250425.1 Stylosanthes scabra | reverse complement strand
GTGGTAATTAGATATTCGAATCAGTAAAGAAAATTACTCAAACATAATAAAATAAAATAAAGTAAAGAACAAGAAAATAAAATGATAATATTAAATAGACGGCTCAACCGATCATCAAGGAAAATTAAATAGCAAGAAAGTAAATGGTAGAATGTTAGAGTACAAGAAAGTAAATGTTAGATTGACGGCTCAGCCGATCATGAAAATTAAATGACAAGAAATTAAATGTTAGTGTTAGTATACGAGAAATTAAATGTTAGAATGTTAGATAAGTTAGGAAGTTAATACAAAATTAAAGACATGAAACTAGATAAAAGATTCAAAGTTTCAGATATGTAATGCATAAAACGTAAACAAACTACAACAAAAATAAATCTTAAAAATAGAAAACTAAAACCTAAACTAAATTTTGTGAGAGAGTTTTATGATCTAAGCTTCGTTCTCCCTTTTTTTTCTATCTTTCTGAATTTGGTGCCCTTTATATAGGAAAAATATTACATGTGAAATTCCAAAACTGCCCTTGTTGCTGAAATCATTGCTTACATCATCAGCTCCAACTTGTTGCTCCAATTTCGATCAGAATATGTGTGAATTCAACTTTGGGGGCTACATAATGTTGTAGGTCTATCTCTCATCTGAATTTGGCCGCAAAGATCACCTTGATACGTTGAGAAATGAGAGAGTACGTTGAGAAATGAGAGAGTACAAGCCGATCATCAAGGAAAATTAAATAGCAAGAAAGTAAATGGTAGAATGTTAGAGTACAAGAAAGTAAATGTTAGATTGACGGCTCAGCCGATCATGAAAATTAAATGACAAGAAATTAAATGTTAGTGTTAGTATACGAGAAATTAAATGTTAGAATGTTAGATAAGTTAGGAAGTTAATACAAAATTAAAGACATGAAACTAGATAAAAGATTCAAAGTTTCAGATATGTAATGCATAAAACGTAAACAAACTACAACAAAAATAAATCTTAAAAATAGAAAACTAAAACCTAAACTAAATTTTGTGAGAGAGTTTTATGATCTAAGCTTCGTTCTCCCTTTTTTTTTCTATCTTTCTGAATTTGGTGCCCTTTATATAGGAAAAATATTACATGTGAAATTCCAAAACTGCCCTTGTTGCTGAAATCATTGCTTACATCATCAGCTCCAACTTGTTGCTCCAATTTCGATCAGAATATGTGTGAATTCAACTTTGGGGGCTACATAATGTTGTAGGTCTATCTCTCATCTGAATTTGGCCGCAAAGATCACCTTGATACGTTGAGAAATGAGAGAGATACATGTATTTTACTACAGAATGTCAAATTCCGCAAAATTCTGTCTTGTTTTATTGACAACCTATTTTCTTCATCTAGATAGTTGAATGAGGTGAACAGTAAAACTAAAAAGTTGTAGAGCATGAAAAGTTCTTGAATTTGGACTAATGATATGCAGAAATACAATCAGAAACGAGGTAGATATGATCAAATCTTTCCTGCTATTTTTCAAGTCAACAACATGAGCTTGAGATATTTGACTCTGCAGATCCTCAATCTTGGCTGGTTCCGTTCATACCTCAAATCAATGAATTATTTTGCAATCTTTTAACATGTTTTAGATACAGATCCCATGCTTAAAATGGCGGTGGCTTGAGGTTGAAATGATATTTTTAGCTCCAGTTGTGCTCAAATCATTAGATGCTGCCCAAATCCACAAGTCTGCACATCAGATTTGTCTTCTAAACCAAGTTTGACATTGTGAACGTCCAAATTTCAAGTGCCTATTCAGAAACAATTGTAGATAATTCTCTTAGCTTTCCAAGTATGTAAAGTATGTAGAACTTGGAGCTCTACATAAAAAGTTACGTTCAAAATACGAAAACAGTTTTGGTTGTAAACTTGCATACAACTAGTTTAGAGCCCAAATTAATGCCTTAATAAAATATGATACAAAATTACACAAATTTGACACTAATTTGATATTTTCTAATTTTATGGACTCAAACAAATATTCATCAAATATGTATTCATTTATGCACAAATATGTTGTAAAATGCTAAGTATTTGGGATAAAATATATGATCATTTTTAGTCTTATCAGGGAGTGGGGGAAGAAGATCTTCAAGACCCATATAATTGGGCGTTAGGGTTTAAATTGGGGGAAGAAGATATTCGAGTAACCTTATAAGCAAAACGGCACGTTTTATTTTAATGGTTACCGGCGGATTTTGCGTCGTATTATAAAATCTGCCGGTAAGTTTTCACCGTGACGAATTTTGCTCTAAATCCGCCGGTAATTCCCCCCAAAATCCGCCGGTAACGTCCGCCACAAAATCCGCCGGTAATTCCCCCGGTAACAGGCGCATTTCTTGTAGTGGTGCCAAGTGGTGCGTCGGTATTATGCCAAGTGTTGACATTATTCTTGCTTCAATCAATCAAGAAATTTCTTGAAATGTGTAAGATCAATTTGAATCATTTGCTTCAATCAATCAAAATGTTTATTGATTTGTGTAAAATCAATCTGAATCGTTTGTTTCAATCAATCGAAGTGTTTATTAAAATGTGTAAGATCAATTTAAATCGTTAGTTTTAAATAATTTCCTTGACTGAGTAATATTTTAAAGACTTTCCCAAATTAAATTAGAATGTTAATTAGGACTTTAAAAACTTCTATATTTAGAGTATGGTGTTTAGAATTAAAAATTAAATAAGTATATTCTAAAATTAAAGTTGTTAATTTCTTTCTTAAATCAATCAAAATGTTTCTTGAAGTTTGTAAGATCAATTTAAATCGTTAGTATTAAATTGATTTCTTAATTGAATAATATTTTAAAGATCTTCCCAATTTTGAATTACAACTTTTAAAATTTCTATATTTAATTTGGAATTCAAAATCAAATAATAATCTTCCAAAATTAAATTATATAAATAATAATTTGATTTAATGACATTGATACAATAAAAAAATAAAAGAAAAGATTTCTATCATAATTTAAGATTGAGCATGTTCTTTATAAGGGTTATAATACCATTATTATATCCTTTACAGATTGCGATTGCACTCGCAAATTAAAACGACATTTATCATTTTTGGCAAACGAAAATCAAATGGCTTTTGCCACTGATTTTTTTAGGATGTTGGTCCTAAGAAGCTTGGTTGATGCTTCAACGTTGTGGGAAGAACCTGATAAGATTAAAGAGGAAAAGACCAATAGTATTGACATGGTCATCCAAGATGTTAAGGTTGTTATTTTAATTTGATATTGTATTATTGTGTTTTAATTTGTCCACTTAAAAAATCTTTATATTATAAATTAATAATTACCTATTTTACAAGCAAGGTATTCGAGTACAGGGATTGGTTTCAAAATATTTGATTAAGAAATGGATGAATAAGCTTAAAAAAATTTAAGATGTATACCATGAGTAACTTCATTGTGGCAGACACTAGACCAAGGACGCGGAAAACAACCGTTCAACCCATTGAAGTTCCCTCTTTTGAGTTGCGTCCTTTTGTTACGAAAGACATACCAAATTTGTTACGAAGGACATACCAAATTTGTTACATGCCAAATCCGTCGATCCATATGAGTGTTTTTGTTAGTTGAACACTTTTAGTACTTTTTTAGGTGAGATGCACTCTTTTAATTTGACATGATAATCATGAAGTCATTTAAATTGATAATCACATGATAATCATGAGTGAAGTGGTGGGAAAGCAAGAGTACATAGAAGTTGTGACGAGCAAAGGAATTAAGACGAAGCGAATGACCGTTGCAATCAAAGATATTGAGTAAGTTGTTTGGTGACTAGCTTCACTTTTGATAAGATTTTATTATAATTAATTCTTTCTGCTAATAAGTATTTAATTTCATTAGCTTAGAAACTGTTAAGCAATGTTTGCCTCTTTTGATAATAACTACAAAATAAATTGTGTACTTTTTGGAGAGTCGGTGGATGAATTTCTCCCGCACTTTAAGGATAGACGGGTTAAACTATCCATAGTAGTGTGTTAGTATTTCAAGACAAGCCGATAGAATGATATGAATCAATTTATTATTTGCTAGATATGTTGATGAACTCACCTAATAATTATTACTAACAGTTGGTTATATTAATCATATGTCTTTTTACAAACTGAAAATAGATAATGATATAATCAATATAAGTATTTATAAAAGGTACGCAAATACTTTTGAGTCATTGATTTGTTGAAATGAGTTTTTTGAAAACATATTATTAGAAAAATAATATGAAACTGAAATATACAACAATTGCACATAGCACGGGCCATATACTAGTTATTATTAATTAGAATTAATCTATATGTACTATTATACATTTTCATACGTCCCTTGTCATTTTTTTTTAATTTCTGTAATAGCATATATTATTTGCATGCTATATGTTTTTGTATTATTATATGTTGTATTTATGTATTTTATAATTCTTTTTATATCATATTTATATTTTCGTGTTGTAAATGGGATGTAAATAAGAGAGTATAGGTAATATTACCGTATCAAGTATTACTACTGCTAGAGATGTCATTGTCAACGTTTATTTCATGGTTAATGGGAGCTAAATTAGAAACTTAAGATATTCACAATTAAGTAAGGATAATTTGGTTATTTTGCAGAGATAGAGATTGTTTTGAAGTGCTTTGGGAGTTTGGAACTGTATCAGTGGGACGCGACTAAGCTACTCTTCACTGGTTAGTGGGTTTTGAAAATGAGCTTTGTCGAACGTGGAAAACACCATCATTAATCATTTCATAAACATTTGCCCAAATCCCAATTACACAAAACACTCCCACTCACTTCCCCTTCCCCATTGCATTGACTCTCACCACTCACTCTCAGTGCTCTCGATGGCTTCTTCTTCATCTTCTACTTCTCTGGTGGGGCCTCTTGTTCTTGTTTCAGAGAATGGTTGCAGAGTCTGGGAGGATCCTTCTTTCGTCAAGTGGAGAAAAAGGGATGCACATGTCACCTTGCGTTCTCATGATTCCGTCGAAGGTTTAAACGATCTCTATTATTATTTCTCGGATAATTGATGATGATTGGCATGCGTTCTTCTTTATTTTATTTTCATTTATGGTATTCAAATGCATTTTGTTGAACTGCAATTCGTCGACTTCGGTTGGGATTCGTTTAATAGTATGTAAATTTCTTCCATTATGAATTTCTGAGCCTCAATTGTGATAGAAAATTGTCCTTTTGACCTTTTTTTAAGAAAATTGTTTTTTAATGAATTTAGGAAAAATTTCATGGGCATTTTTCTTTTTAGAGAGAGCGAGAGGGTTTGGTGTGTCATTATTTCTGCAAAACTTTCAATTGAATGAAATTTAGTTATAATATGACATAGTGAAATCTACATGTATATTGTATACAGATAATATTGTCCAATTATGAGTATTTGATGGAATCTGAATTAATATGAGTGTATTTGGATTCATTTCTCTGCTACCTGAACTTATCTTTAGGATCAGAAAAGTTTATGTGATTTTTGAGTTTTGAAGAATGGTGCCTAGTGCTTACATGATATGGCTAAATCAATGATTATGGTTTTTGAACTAATTAGTCTCCCTTGTACATATATTTTCAAAATAAAACAAAATGTGAAGTTTACATTGTGTTTGTGGTAAGCTCTGCCATATCCACTTCTTATTTATGTTGCACAACCTGAATTTTGTGATGAGTAGGATCTCTTCGATATTGGTATCAACGCAACAAAGTGGATTTTCTAGCCACAAAATCTGCTGTTTGGAATGATGATGCTATTCAAGGATCTCTTGAATGTGCCGCATTTTGGGTAAAGGATTTGCCCTTTGTCAAGTCCTTGTCTGGATATTGGAAGTTCTTCTTAGCTGACAGTCCTGAGAATGTCCCTAATAAATTTTATGCAAATGAATTCCAAGATTCAGAGTGGAAAAATTTACCCGGTAAGTTCATCTTAATTCTGACTACGGCATATACTTACTTAACAAAGCCTTTTCCCACTAAATGGGGTCGGCTACATGGATCAAAGACGACATTGTGTCATGTCCATGCATTGGGATGCGACGAAGTTTTATGTTGGCTATCGTAGGCCTAACACACCCTACATGGATCAAAAGATGCCATTGCGTTGTTGCCATGTATGGGGATGCAACACATTTTTACGTTGGCTGTAGCAAGCCTAACAACCCTCCTCATTTTTCTGGACTTGGGACTGGCTATGTAAACATAGGCTGAGTTAATTTTGACTATGGCACATGTTTAAAAAAACTATTTATTTAGCTTCTACAGCTTTACTTTAAGTGTTCTAGCTCCGAAGCAGGTTCTTTATGATTTGATATTTGAACATGAATATTTTTAGGGACAAATTAGTATGAAATACTTGCGAATAACAACCTTATCTCTGGCTCAGAGAGTTTAACTTTTATGCATTGAAAATATAAATTTTTTACAATGTCATCCAACTAATTTCATTCTTTTAGATGACTAATTCAAGTAGTATATATGAAAGGTACAGTTGGTTTAATTGATATGACAAAACATAATTGGGTGTCTATCTGAAACCTTTTTACACTAGCAATGCATACAAGTCCTTATAAAAAATCATGAACTATATATGCCACTGCCCACTGTTACATAATTTTTGCCTGGTTTTCTATTATTTATTTGATTTTTTTTTAGTGGTAGTTTAGTGACTATTTTTCTGAGAGATTGTAATGATGTATTAAATTTTCTCTTGGTTTAGGAACTAAACTTAGTATTCATAATCCTCTCTGTTCAAACTTTCCTTTCACTGTTGAAGCTTCAGTTTCTCAATAAAAGAATTATTATTTTATATCGTAATAGTTTTTTATTGTTTTATATTGGAGAGTTTCTTATATTTGTCATGATTATATCAACTGGATGGTGCTTCACATAATGGGTTTCTTTTTTTGTGCATTTTGTAGGCTCCAAGGCCATACTTTGAAATTGTTCCTAGTTATACTGTTCGGTTTTCGTAGACAATT
The DNA here is from genome assembly GCA_036250425.1 of Stylosanthes scabra. Lineage (NCBI taxonomy): Eukaryota > Viridiplantae > Streptophyta > Magnoliopsida > Fabales > Fabaceae > Stylosanthes > Stylosanthes scabra. Next base: position 44,455 of record JASCZI010030403.1, on the reverse strand, counting down.
TGTGTGTGGTTAATGAATGGACTCAACTTGAAAGAGATCTCACCTTTTTTGTTTCTTAGTTAATATTTATATTACCATTCAAATAGTTTTCTATAAATCAATTTTTGTTAATTGACTTATGAATTATCATTTCGTCATTTATTGTATCCACAAGTGCTGACATTTCGTCTATGTCTAATTATGTTTCCAAAATTTGGCAGTTCCTTCGAATTGGCAGTTGCATGGATTTGACCGCCCAATTTATACAAATGTAACGTACCCATTTCCACTAAATCCTCCTTTTGTTCCTATGGAAAATCCAACTGGCTGCTACAGAATAAACTTCCACATTCCCAAAGAATGGGAGGGTATGACTTACTGTGAATTTTGTAGAAATGTAAATTCTTTTGTCTATCTTTTGTTAAGCAGTCTACACTATAGAGGAATGTGATGTTGTTATTCTGTCTCTATTTCCATTCACTTCTAGCTGTTTTTATTTGTAACTATGATGCATTGTACTCTACATGCAATTTATGATGTATTATAATAAGTACAAGTCACATGCACAACCCACACATTGCAACAGTGTAGTAGATTTTTGTTCTTTGTTTCTTTTTCAGATCACCTTCTATCCTTCCCTTATTTATCATCCATGTTTTAGTTTCAAAACTTTTTGTTGTACCGATCATTTATTTATTTGATAGGTAGAAGAATTTTGCTCCATTTTGAAGCAGTTGATTCTGCATTTTGTGCTTGGATAAATGGGCGTCCTGTTGGATATAGGTATCTCTTCCTCTCCCTCTCCATCATTCCATCCCTCCCTCCCCCCTCCCTGTGGCTTCTAGATGTTGTTCTAGTTCGGTATTTTCAACTCAATACGATGTGGAGGTGGACGTATACAATATGGTTAAGTATGTTAACAGTGATGCCATGTGACAAGGAGGCATTTTGTGAAACTGATGATAAGTTGATAACTTAATTCTCCAATAATGTAAAATTGTAACTTTAGTTAGTGTCTAAATATTAGAGGTTTTTATCACATAGTCACATGTTCAAGTCTCGCAACAAATACAGCGGTGGATAACATTTGATCTTTAGTTCACTCAAGATAAAGAGGAAGGGAATACACATTTATCTTATAGTGCATATGGCATTAAGTGCCTTATTTTTGTCAAGAGAAGTCTTAGTGCCCTATTTCATTAAGCTTTTAAATTAATCACCTCTTGGTATCATTAACAGAAATTTTGATTATTTTGCAAGGACAGCCAAGACAGCAGGGTACCTGCTGAGTTTGAAATCACTGATTTTTGTCATCCGTTTGGTTCAGACCATAAGAATGTTCTAGCTGTTCAAGTGTTTAGATGGAGTGATGGCTGTTACCTTGAAGATCAAGACCACTGGAGGTTATCTGGCATACACCGTGATGTACTTCTCCTAGCCAAGCCAAAGGTTTGTTTTCTTTAAATTGCTTGTCACCTACTTATGCTGTCTCATTTAGGAGATGCTTTTGTGAGTAAAATTCTAATGATGCAAACTCCAGAAGGATGAAATGTAAGTTAGTAATGTATGCATATGATGTCATAGTGTGATGCCGAAATTATTTTAATCAGCGTTGTTACGGGTTTATGAAATCTCTAGTAGAATAAGTTAGTGTCTACCTGGTAGTGGGACATGGAATATTTAGAGGTATGTGCCTATTTGATACATAGAGAGATTTGAGAGCTTTGCTCTTCTCAATTTTTGTTTATTCCTACTTTGCACTAATGCAATTTCTTCTTCATCCAAAGGGTAAAGTTGGAATAGGTTCTTAATGCACCTCAATTATGACATGATTTAGAATAATATAGATTTATATTTGTATAAATTTATTGCTTTTAATATAAGTTGAATTTCTGTTTGATGAATTTTTTCAACTCACCTCTTTTCCTTCTTGCTTGATCTTACTATCTTTAATATGTGTGACATAGGTATTCATCATGGATTATTTTTTCAAAACAAACATTGCCGAGGACTTCTCATCTGCAGAGATATTGGTAAGCATAATATCTTGTGAAATAATGTTTTTCATGTTACAAATGTATATTTTGTGTTTGATACTAGTCTTATTTGTGGAAGATTTTAACTTACTCCAATTACTTTTAAGTCTTTCTTTCTTTCTTTTTTAATTTCTTTTGGGTACAAGTTGAATGCGAATACCATAGTTTATTTCAATATGACTGAAACTTGTTTTATTTTCACAAAATACATTATCTATTATAATATATAAGGAAAAGAGACCACAGTAGTGTTCTAGTGTGTTAATGACACCAAAGTTCTCTATAAATTTGCCATGTCAACACTAAACTTAGTTTGTAACAACTTAGATTAAAGCATCTATGTATATAATCACATTTATTATGATATCATAGAAAATAGAATACCTAACCAATCTAAGATCAAATCTGACACCAAAAAATCTCAGATCCATCTTACTTAGTTTGTAACAATATATAAAAACAGAAAGGGTAATGCTACATGTACCACTGTACACATCCGTACACCCCATTTACAGCACGGAAAAATGTAAACATCAGCACAGCACAGAATCTGTGCTGATGTTTACATTTTTCCGTGCTGTAAATGGGGTGTACGGAGGTGTACAATGGTACACGTAAATTAATTTCAAGAGAAATGCTAGGTGTAAAAGCATTTTTGCCAACCAAGTCCTTTTTTTTCTTTCCCCTTATTTGTCTCCTCCTTCTCCTTCTTTTTCTTCCTCAACTAATGTGAGGGGTACTTTGTTGAACTTGGTTGGCAAAATGCTTGTACACATAGCATTTCCATATATATATATATATCCAAGTAAGTTCATATATTTGTGAATTATTTCTAGGTCAATATTTGGGGGGAAAAAAGCAATAAGGGTTAAACATGTGATATTATAGTTTTATACAAAATATATAAGAATATTTGTATAATGCATCATTTACTAATATATTTTTTAAATTAGACTAAATAATTCTATCGAAAAATGTTTGATTAAATAAGTTTAAATTACTTGATGTTTAACAAAAAAGAGTGTTCTAATGTATATTCTGGTTTAAATCTAGTTGATGATAATTCTGGGCCAAAGGTGGAGGCTAGCTAAAGTTTCTGCCAAAGTTCAAATAGAGATTTGTAATGTGGCATCATAGGCAAGGTCTGCCTGGGTTCGTGGTCCACTTTCACCATTACTAACCACTGTTGTGTTTAAATTGATATTATAACTTCTTCACTATTTTATATATCCATGTTTGTATCTGGGACATCACATGTTTAATCTCTCATACCTGCAATCCAGGTAGAGGTTAAAGTAGATAATTCCTTAGAGACATCCAAGGATAATCTTCTTACAAACTACAGCATTGAAGCTGCACTGTATGATTCTGGTAGCTGGTATACAAGTAATGGGAAGCCTGATCTCCTCTCATCTAAAGTAGTGGACTTGAAGTTTCAACCATCAAGTGCACCGCCATTAGGTTTTCATGGTTATGTGTTTGTTGGGCAATTGCAATCACCAAAACTTTGGTCTGCAGAGCATGTGAGTAATTTAACTTTCTACATGTTTAGAATGAACTCATTTTATTGATAGTTTAACCGATGGTTAATTCTAAGATCTGAACATTTATGTCTTAAAAGATCACTGATTCCGTAAAAGTTTCATGCTCTGATCTCAACTCTATATTGAGCAAAGGATCTAGTATTATCAAATTCTTTTATTTCATACTTACTCTATGGCTGTTTTCTGAAGATATGTTCAAAGCTTATTGTTATCTCACATTCTTATATTTTTGTTTACTTTACCAGCCCCATATGGTTTTTGCATATAGCTCTATACCCTTTTCTGTGAACTTTTGAAGACTTTGGTCCTCATTTCACATCTTGTTTTATTTGAATTTCTCTCAGCCATACCTCTATACCTTAGTTGTCGCCCTCAAAGATAAAACTGGAAATATTGTTGACTGTGAATCATGTCCAGTGGGCATTAGAAAAGTATCTACGGCCTACAAACAACTTCTGGTTAATGGAAATGCCGTCGTAATAAGAGGTGTGAACAGGCATGAACATCATCCACGAGTGGGAAAGGCAAATATAGAATCCTGCATGATCAAGGTAATGTTGTCAGTTTATCCTCTCTTATAATTTAATTAAGAGGAAAAAATATAATTAACCTCTGCTGAACTCTGGTTCATGTGTAATTTACCCCCTAAACTTTCAAAAACTGTAATGACACCCTAAAGTTATCAAATGCGCAAAGACGCCCCTCCATGAACTTTTCTTAAGGTGGTAATTTTGTCAATAAGATATCAGGTGAAAGGGGGTAATTTGGAAGAAAATTTAGCAGATCTTTTTTGCACCATTTGATCATTCCAAAATGTTCATTACACATTTTGAAAGTTCAAGGGATATATATCACAAAGAGCTAAAGTTTATGGGGTTAATTGCATTTTCCCTTAAATTAATTCGGTGGTTTGTTTATTCCTTTATTATGGGCACTTTTCATACACTGATTACCACTTTTGCTACAGGATTTGGTTTTGATGAAACAAAATAATATTAATGCTGTTAGAAATAGCCACTATCCTCAACATCCACGTTGGTATGAACTGTGTGATCTGTTCGGCATGTACATGATAGATGAAGCTAACATTGAGACTCATGGTTTTGATTATTGTACACATTTCAAGCATCCTACTTTGGAACCT
>JASCZI010030403.1:0-32200 GCA_036250425.1 Stylosanthes scabra | reverse complement strand
TATATATATATATATATATATATATATATATATATATATATATATATATAATTAAGACGGGGCGATCAGTATCCATATCCGTCTCATACCCACGCAACCGCCCCATTCAAGACGGGACAGATTGAGACAGGTCGGGGTGGGGAAAATTTCCATCGCTACTAATCCTTATATCTTTCACTGTTTCAGAAGATAAAGGGATTCTCCAAGTACAAAAAAAAAAAAAAAAAAGTCCTCATTATTAGTCTAATAGGTTCGATATACGACTAAATCTTCATTTATAGGAACTATTTAGACTAATTATTTTTTTGGTTACAGATTTAGACTAATTATTTAGATGATTAGAAACCAATTAAAAAAATTTTAAATTTTAAATGACTATTTTGTGCTTCGAACAAATAGTCAAATACCAAAAATAGCAGTTACTTAAGTTATAATCCTTTAAAAAATGTACTGATTCTTATAACTTAATTTTACTTTTTTCCTCGTGGATGACATACATCTTTTGTTTACAGTAGATATTATCCAAACTGAATTTTTAACAACGAACAACCATTTTGTCGTAGGTATCAACTTTGCATAATTGCATTCAAACTAAACTTTTATTAACATATTAATTTTAATTATATATATTAAAAGAATGAACAAGTTATATAGTTAGAATTCTACTATTTTTTATGATTAATAAATTGGATTTGTCATTATATAGCATGGTTGTTTTTATATAGGATACCATTGCACCATAACAACTATATGGAGCTGTTTGTTATTGTCTACCATCACTTTTTGTCTTTAAACTTTAAAGAAAAGTATCCTCATTCCTCAACATACATATAACTTCAAAGCTTCTTCAGGTGAAAATTGGTCCAACTTGCCGGCGTGACACAAAAATACAGTTCTACTATTCTTTCTAAAAGAATATATATAACAAAGTATGAAAAATACTAAAAACATTTGATAGCCACATAGATAGAGCTTATCATGTTGAAGCGGTTGTTCTTGCAACCTCTTGTAAGTAACTGTCTTTTTCTAATCTGTCCAACTTCTACTTCATACATAGAGATAAAAAAAATACCCCAGATCGAAATCCACATGAAAGGTAACTGAAAATTGGATAAAGGAAAGAATCTAACCCATTTGTGAATTTGTCTTTTCTGCACAAACTACTATGCTACCACCACATCCTGCCAACTTTCGGGAATCTAATTCTTCCTATCTGCCTCTATGTGTGTATATATAAATATAAAAACCAAAAAAAAAATTAATAAACATAACTCTTAATTTTATTAATAACAAAAATATTTTTAATTATTTAAAAATATGATAAAAATATTTTTTTTTTACCTGATAAATATGATAAAATTATTTCAATTAGACACTTTGTCATCATTTTAAAATTTTGAATAGTAATATATCTAAAACCAAGAAACCGCTAAAAAAATGTATGTGATGTGTCTAACGGTCTTTACTTATTTTTGCTTTCATGCATTTTGGTATGCTTTATTATTATCACAACACATACACAACTAAGATCGTGTGAAAGGTTGCATGGCTTTAACAACCATATCATTAAACAAACTCCTTACTCTTATGAGTTATGATATCTCTCTCACTTTGGGATTGAGTATGTAGAAAATGAATAAAACCCATGTGAGTGATTCAACAAAATGTGGTAAAGTTATGTGTACATCAACTGGATCAGAATCTTTGCTAAAAAAACATATTAGAGCTAGCTAGGTTTTTTGCTTTATCTAGGACCTTATGGTGATTACTCTTTCATTCAGGCTAATTGGTAAGTTTGGAATCTCTCCTACGTACTTTTATGCAAATCAAAACCTCATTATTATTACTGGTGTAACGTTGGTATTAATCCATATTTTTATAAATTAAATTTGTGAAATAAAATAATATTTTTTTATAACTTATATAGTAAAGCATATTTTAGAAAAGAAGATTTGAACATCATGTCTCTATATCCCTAGTATAGATTAATGTACCGTTAATTATTATTATTATTCACAAACATAGGTTAAGGATTTTTATTTATATATTTTTTAGCATGTTAAGGATATTGTTCTAATTAAGGAAAGAATGGAGAAAAATTGTATGAATGAAGGTGTGATTTTAGAGACAATAACAAAGGTGTTTTGCCAAAAGACCCTATAAACCCTTTCTCTCAATGAAATTGGTCTTACATTCAACACTATCCACGTCGGATTTGGAGTGTTAAACTAAAAAGCTACTTAAGCAAAGATTCAAACTGGGAAAAATAAAAAAAAAAGTTGGTAACTTATAACAGTTGGAATAGCCGTTTAACTTGAATAATATGGCTCAACTTCTCAGCTAAAAAAATGGGGGCAAAAGGATTTTGACCTGCTTTAAATTTTCCCACCATTTATTATAACTTCTTGCTACTTCATTTTCTTTTTGGGCGCACACAAATTATGTAACTTGTTATCTTCTTAAGACTTTTTTGAATTCCACTGTAATTTTCTTTTAATGTTTTAGTCTTTGTAGATTAATTAATTACATTTTTAGTAACATTAGAGAGACAATAAGTAAAATTACTTTATTTAATTTAATATTTATAATTTTATATATATAACATTTATAATTAAACTTATTATTTTAATAGTAATAAATAAATACTAACTCTAAATGAAGTAATTATTTTGACTATTTGAATTTATTTCTTTTATTAAATCCCAAACATTATTGTTATATATAACATTTATAATTATATATTTATAATCTTTAAAATTACTTACTTATTTATTCTAACAATAAATAATAAATACTAATTAAGTAAGGAAATATTTTTACTATTTTGGACTAATTTTTATTGTTTTTCAAATATTTTTCTTTTGAAATTAAAGGTGATGCAACTCTTAATTAACCTTTTGTATTTGAAAATCAAGATTTACTTAGTTATTAAAAAAATTTAAAACTATCGTATACTCCAAATCAATTTCATTCAATTCACAAAATCAATTAATTTCAGTAAATGTATATATGTTACCATAAGAATTTTTCTTTGGTGATCTGAGTGCTCAGTCCACACACTATGAAGTGCACTATAGTTTGGTTGGGAGGGACATAGCCAGTCAAAGATTTTGTGTTGTAATCATTAAAGTTGTTAGTATGTCTTTACCCAAATGAAAATGATATTTTAAGAAAAGGAAATAAACAAGAACAAAGGAACAAAGGAAACAGTAAAGAAAAAGTAATAAGGGGGTGGATGGCAGAAAAAAAAAAAAAAAAAGGGGCAATTAAAGGGCAAAAAAAATAAAATATAAAAATTAAAGAAAAGAAGAGAGTGACAGTGTGCCAGGTAGATTTGTTCGGATGCTAAATGGGTCCCTCTTCAAGTTTTTAAGCTGATGCATGATAAAAGATTTCTTTTTCCATTAGGGCTAAAAATTAAAATTAAAGTGCTAGGGCTAGAATTATCTTGTGGACCCACATTTTTGGCCCCAGGAAACTCATCCGAATTAGTTTTTTTTTTTTTTTATGGATTCTATCCGAATTGTATTAGAGTTATTAAAATTGAATCGATAATTAATTAAATTATAATAAAAATTGAAATTCAAATAATAAAAATAAGTAACAAAAATGAGAACTCATAATTTAAAATTTTACATATTGGTAATGAACAGAATTTAGAAATTTTTTAATTATATGCTTTATATATGCTTTATCTTTTACCAACAAAATATTTATTATAACTCAAATAAAGAAATAAGTTTTTTTTATATAAAAAAAAGTGTTATGTGGTTTGTGACAAGAAGCTAAGCGGAATTGATTATAAGTTTTATTATAAATTAATTGAATATGAAATATAATTAATATTTTTTTAGGGAAGCTTAAACAACAAACACATTAACTAAGTTTTTTATTTTAGAAAATGTGATTTTTATTATTATTTTGACTAAACTTTTTTTTTGACAAGAAAAAATATAAGTAATTTGACGGCCTCTAAAAATTTCTTAATAGGATATTTTTTGGTTACTAGTTATCAAAAAAAAAAAATAGTATTGTTAGAAAACAATTTATATATTTTAAGCAACTTGATTATCAAAAACAATCTTTATTGACACTTATTTTTCACAATCAACAATGACCACACATCATTAAACATATTGTAAATAATTCATTTCTGTTTTGCAATTAAGTAACCACATTAAAATACATTTGTCATTTGAATACTTTTTTATAATTTTTGGTGGGTATCAATATTATAGAACTTTTATGACGATCATTATAGTTTACACAATTATATTGTAAAAAAATACTCTTATAAAATAATTGCATTTTATTTCTATACTATAATGATCGTCAACTACGCTAAATTTCGTTCGAGAGTGTATTGCTAATGTGAATAATTAAAGATCATCTTATAATGGATGGTTACTAGTTGTGAATATCATTTAATTGTAGTTAATATAGGATCCAAAATTGGTTCATACGTAGGATTAAATTAAATGAAAATTAGTATATTAAAAATCATACTATAATGCTTACTTGATTTAATAGCATTTACTTATTGTGTTTAATATGTTATCCAAAACGTGAAAACTTAGGTGCAGTTAACTTCATATATATATATATATATATATATATATGAAATTGTCACTTTAAATCCTTAGATTATAATTTAGTTAAATATGTCAAATTATCTAATAGCTTTTAACAAGCAACTTCACATAAATTCGACAGCATCTGCTTACTCACATATCTAAAATTAATTCAATCACAATTAGTAGATAACACCTGATAATTAAGTTACGTAAACTAATTTCATAAACTATATTGACATAATCACTACAAGAAATTCGGCGGATAATCGAAGTTTAATTTACTAATGACGATTTAGCGACCATTTTATAAAATCGTCGCTAAATAACTTCAACCAACGATTTTTACAACGGTTTACATCTGGTCTATAATATTGCTGGATTATTATGGCGGTTTGTGAAATTTATATCTCAGTGTTTTTCCAACTTTGTTAGTCAAACCGCCACGAAAGGGGTCATTAAAATCTTTTTATTTTTCTTAATGTGAAAAATAAGTTTATTTACATTTAGTTTTTATTTTTCACATTATATATTTGTATACGTTAAATGGGTCCAAAACCATCACTATATATCTGCCGCATTTTTTTTAGTGAATTAGTGCAAATTACTCAAATAAAACAATTGGAGCAAAATATTACTTAATTGTCGTCTTATAAAATTCAATTTGTTTTTGTCCTAAGTTTTTTTTTTATATATAATATGCGATAAAATTTTATGTATTAATACACATAATTTGTGAAATCTTATTATAAATTAAAGAAATGTTAGAGGACTATCCATCTAATTTAATGTAATCATTTTTAATCATTAACTTTTAATAACTTTAATTTATTGTTTAATATTATACTTTTGTTAGAATAAGAGAGAAATATACTCTAACAACTTTAATTAATACTTTTTAATGCTGATGTTTAAATAATGACTAAAATAAATTAAAATCTATGTGCACATAGAGGAATTCCTCGTCTAAATCAAGACTACAGTACTAATTATGAGATTGATAAAAGTTTTTCCAAATAAAGACTAATGGGAATGACATTCCTAAAAGTAGTGATGAGGAACTTATTACGTTAATCATTTTGAAAGAAAAAAGGAAAAGCCAGTTTGACTCATGAATTTAATTTTAAGCACTGAAATAGGCATTACGTCAACATAATTATTGTTGATTTTTACAAAATAACTAACTATCCTTTGTTAGAAAATGTTTTTCAGAAAAATGATGGCATAACTATATCTGAGATATAACTATTAATGTTGCACCTTTTTATTAGTTTAAATTTTTAGGACATGTAATTTTATGTCATGGTATTAGAAATTAGATAAATAAAAAAGAAGAAGAAAGCTTATACAAAAATTTATGCAAACCTAAAATAAAAAATATTTTTTCCATTCTATCGGCATAAGCTTTTGGGAACTAATAATTTCATGACAAACTCTATATTTCTTCAAGAGTGAAAGTAACGTAGATTTTACTCCAAACCATGAACTTAACATATGGTTAACATCTATTGCTAAAATGAAATAACAAGTAGGAATGGATTTAGAACGCGTAATATTTTATTTACCTGAACTATCTTAATTCTGTTTTAGACGATTTTTTCGTGCTTTATTTTTCCGTAGCACAATATATATAACATGCCTTTTACACTTTTTTTTTTTTTTTCATTCAAAAGCCATGCTTAATTTTATTGTCATACGACATTATAATATGCAGGATTTCTTTATTTTGAAAACAAAACAAATAATATTAATGAAACGGAAGATTGCTTTTGCTCACACTACACACTACAATAAAGCTAGCTAGAACAAGATTTGCTGTAATCATTTTTATAATTCAAAACTATTTTGGGTAAGCATTTCTTGGTGCTAGAGCTAGTCATTGTTCAAATCTCGTTACTTAATGTTGTCTTGCTTTTTCTTGTTAAATAATGCTGCTGCTGCTGAATGCATGGTCTTCTTTCATCATACACTTCCATTAATTTTTTTTTTCATCGGAGATATATAACCATTCATATGCGTTTTTCTATACATTAAGTTTTTTAAAAAAATATATCATGACATGATATTTGGACTTTTAAAATCAACTAAATATCTAAATTTTGATCTGTACCGTACCTCAAAAGACAAGCAAGAATTTGAGTAAATAAAATAAGAAAAATACTTACGCAAAATTTCACTTAATTTCAAAAAGAAAAAATATTATATAATATGTTAGAAATATAATCATTTATGTATTTTCTTTTATCATAAAACCATTTAACCTGATGATAAGAGGAGGCAACAAAATATATGAATGGTTATATTTAACATGTCTCATCACATAATAACTTTTTTTTTCTTTTGGTTTGCATGAATTTATGCTTTTTTTATTTTTTTATTTTTTGAGTTTAACAAGAATATCAAACTCAAGAACTTTTAATTAATTATAGAATACTAGTGCTTACCATATCATGAAATCATTTCTGGTAAGTCCTAAACTTGTGTTCTCTTAAAAGTATATAAGAAGATGCAATATAAATGACTATGCACGATATGGTAAAAACATTACACGTTACTAGACGCTATGATGACTAAGTCTTTCTTAATTAATAACATTATGGAATTAAGGATCCCCCTTTGTCCAACATGAAATTAGATTAAAGAGACCGCGTATGCCACCTATTCTAAGAAAAAGCAAAGCCAAAAATACAATATGGTCTAATAGCCGTATATTATACTAAAAGCATATAGTATATAGTAGCTAGGCATTGTTAAAATAAGTGAATGTTCAGAAAAGAATATTGCAATAATCAGCTTTATTTGGAAATAAATTAATAGCAATTGTTGCAGCATGTCACTTCTTGTAACATGCTTAACATACTTTACTCACCCGCTTTAATTTTCTGTATGTTGATGATGATCCTAATTTAATACATATGCTTCACTAATACACATGATTAAAAGACACAATACTTAATTAATATTTATTCCTATAAGCTCATTATTTCGTTATTATACCGTTCATCATCAAATTCAGGCATTCACCTCTCTTATTCCGAACCTCATCATGCACATTCAAAGAAGTATAGAAATTATTTTTAAATTTATTTACTCGTCTTTGTTAATTATTTAGTCTATTGAGGAAATATATAGTGAACAAACATTATTCAAAATGATCATTAAAAAAATCACATTTGATACTTTGGTTCAAATTAATTTTTATTCTTTTGAATTTTTTGCCTTGAACAAATCAGCTCTTTTATCGTTTTGAAAGAAACTAATTTTCTTATATATTGATATTTTGGAATCTAGCTAGTTTTATTATAATAACTTTTGTTAGGAACATATTTGTTTAATACATATTAAAAATTTAATTAAAAATAATGGACATTACAAAAAACTATCGAAATACTGTCGGATTCAAATCCCACGGAAAATTTGGCAATGAACGTGTTTCCGTTGGATTTCCAAAATCCGACGCTAATTTCCGTGGATTAATCCGACGAAAACAATTTCCCAAGCGTCCAGATTAATTTGATAGTTTCTATTGGATTTGAATCCAACAATAAGCTTTTTGTCGAAAAAAGCTGTCGCTAAATTTGACGGAAATGTTCCTAATTAAAGAAAGAACAATAAATAAGAAGTATCCGCAAAAGTCAAACAATAATGTGCAGAAAGAAACAAAGGTGTTCCTAACTGAATGAAAATGTGCAAACAAGCCTATGCATCCTCATACTCATTGTTGTCGTCTATACAGGAGGATGATCAGGCTGCTATGGTGGTGGATGAGGAGGGGCAATGGCGCTGGTGTTGCAGACAACGGACCTCCGACTGCGCTGCTGCCCCGGGGTGTAGCAGGTAGTAGTAAACTCTGCTCTACACGGGCATCTCGCTTAGCAATAATGTTCTTCAGAGTGATAACTTCATCGCGCTGTTGCTGCAGCTCTTGCCCCTGATTCTGGAGGCTCTGTATTAGGTTGTGGACTTGCTCTCTCAAGTCAACTTTCGTAGGGCTTGTGGGAGTACTAGTGGCGGAGGCAGAGGAACCTCCGAAACCGGAGGAAAGAAGATATCTAGCAAAGAATCCACCATCCTCATAAATCCGATTCTTGTATGGCGCTTAACCTTTGAACTTTACGCACTCGAACAACCAACTTCAACAACCCTAATAATAAAAATCTCAACTTATTACAATTTAAACCATAATGTTAAACCCTAATAAATAACATAATCAACTAACATAATAAACCTAATAAATCTACAAGTCACAATCTATCAATAATTAGCCTAATTCTTACTAACAATGACACTAACCCTAACCCAAATTAGCATAACATCACATTTGCAATTTCATTTGACAAAATATTAATCAAATACAATGACAAACCCTAACTACATAATAAACTACAATGTAACATTATAACAAAAAAAAATCCCTAATCCTAATTTTAATAAAACATAATTGCACATTAATGTTAAAAAAATTTAAAATCATGTAACAAGCAAACACAAATGGAGCTAAGCAAACCAATTTAATGGGGGCTTCTAATATGCACAATAATGGAGGAAAGGGGTTTATCAAAATTCAAAAAGAAAAATAAAAGACAAAGAGGAGAAAATAGAACACAATGTGTGCTCACCCCAATGATGCTATAGACCACGAAGCAGACGACGACGAGACTGGAAGGAAGCGACAGCGAGTTTTGGAGCTAGGGGCGACAACGATGAGATGGGGTTCCCTTGGCTAGGGCTTCGGTTTTGGGGAGGGGGAATGTGCGTAGAAATGGAGGAACTGTGGGTAGGGGAAGTGGTTTCACTGCTCCCCATGCTCGTTTGGGGTGGTTGGGTGGTGGGTTCACAGTGGAGTGAGAGAGAGAGAGAAGTTAGAAAGGGAGAGTGCTGCAGATTTCAAATGGAGAAAAGGCACTAATGACGCTGGTATATTTACAAGTTTTTGTTGGAATAATCCGAGTTCATTTTAAAGGATTATCATCGGATTTTGCGTCGGATAATCCGACAGTAACCTTCGTGCGTTCAAAATAGGATTTCGCATCGAAAGTTCCCGTTGGAACTTGCGAAAAATTCCTCAATCCGACGAAAACTCCCAACCTACTAATCTTATCCAATTTGATTATATTGTTTACTCATATATGATATATTTTTTTTATACTAAAATATATACTACAAAAATCAGTTCAAATAAACGAGACCCACCGATGATACCATTTTCATGGAATCAGAGCTTCAGGATAGGAATGGCAGAATCAGTTCAAAGCACAACAAATCAAGTTACAAATCAATCAATAGTGGTGCGCTTCACAAGTTCGACTTCTATCAAATTAGACGAGGATATTTATTTTGGAGAGATCGTCCTAAAACTCTTAGAAGAAGTGGTTTGATGTTATAATATCAGCGTAGAAGAAGTGGTTTGATGTTATAATATCAGCGTATAAGTTAGTTAGCGGTGGTTAGAATCCGGTAGAGATTATTGTTATGATAGTTAGTGTATATAAACAAATAATGCACAGAAGCTCAATAATAATAATAAGGGTAAAGTATCGTTTTTATCCACAACGTTTGGGGTAAGTTCTAAAGATGTCCCTAAACTTTAAAATATTCTATTTGTGTCCCTAATGTTTTGATATCATATCAATTTTGCCCTACTATCAAGCAATACTAAAAATCACTAAAGAAGTCATACACGTAGATGTTAGTTCACAACACCAAAATGTTATAAGTGATATGTCAACTTCATTTGTGCCCATTATTTTTCCCTCACTATACGAACATAACACGAAGACCAAAAGAAAAGAAACACATAACGCTTCTTCTTCCTCACCCAAATCTTATCATTCTTGAGTTATTTGAGTGTGATCGTGGGTAAATATTGCATCTTGAACGCTGTTGGTTGATCAATTTCGTATTTGAAGAAAAGATCATTGGGACTTATTTTAATAGAGTTGAAAGTAGAACAAAATTGATATAATTTCAAAATGTTAGCAATACAAATAGGACGTTTTAAATATTAGGGACATTTTTAGGGCTTACTCCAAATGTTAGGGAGAAAAGCAATCCTTCACCCTACTAATAATAATAATAATAATAATAATAATAATAATAATAATAATAATAATAATCTCAATATTTCTCCATCAACTGTCTTATCAGAAAACATTTTAGAAAAAATAAATAAATAATTATTTTCTTTAAAAAATAAAAAAACTTTAAATACAAAAATCCAACATTTTTAGTTTAGATCCGCACCATATTCGTTATACCATACTATATAGCATAGATGCAAGTTCATCTTGTAGTTGGATGAACTTGTTTTCTTGTTGGCCTATTAGTGAGACAAACTTTATGATTTTTACTTTTGCCACGTCACATTGGGCAAACTTGGTACATGATGTTTGCCTATTAACAAAGATAACATAATATTAAGCTTAATAACATTAAGATGACCCTCAAATACTTTGAGATAATGAACACAAAAAAAAAAAAAAAAGAGAACACTTTGAGATAATCTTCCAACACTTTGAGTTTGAATTGTGTTAGATGTACTCATAATTTCAATTGTCGAATTAAATGGATTAGAAAACAAAAATGAAAGTGGTCTTAGAGTTTTATTATTTGAAAAAATAAAGAAACTTGCAAATTGGATGAAAGTTGAAATTGAGAAAGGAATTAAATATTTGAATTTTGACTTATTGGATTGAAAAAAAATTTTTAATAGAAAAATTAGGATTTTGACGATGAGATAATTAAAAATTTTGTGTATTTGAATTAGGAGAAAAATTAAAATTTTGTAAATAACTTAAAAATACTTAGTTAAATTTATTTGGATTCATTTTTCTATAAATTGATACTCAAAAAATGTTCAAATGGAAATGCACTAAATAACATTGTTTCCAGCGCGCATATAATAATAATAATAATAATAGTAATAATAGTAGGAGTATACTTATTTTTTAACTAAGTATAATCAACTTATTTATTTTTATCGTAAAACATAAGACTATTTTGATATAAATAAAAAATTATTTATGTGTTATTTTTTTTCTATTTTATATTAAAATTATTTTTTATTTGATATATATAGAAATTAATAACTTGGTTATATTTAGTTGGACAAAATATTTATAAATTTTGCATTACCGAAAGTAATGTATGATAGTTTCTTATTTTAATTAATTATTGAATACATAAATTATTTTTAAAAGATAAAATTAAGGGTATTTTGGTAAGTTAATATTAATGATGTGTTATTAGTAATTTAAGGGTGTGCAATTAGCATCACCCATATATATATTGAGTTCCACGAAGTTTGCTTTCCTAATAGGCAAACATCATGACAAGATTCAAAAAAAGGAGCAAGTTCACCCAACTATAAGATGCGGTGCAACTTGTTAGTATTTTATAACCGTTAGATAATAATTTAATCAAATATATTAAATCATCTAATAACTTTAAATTATACCTTCACGTGAAGATAATTGTACCTGAATTTTCATCATAAGACAAACTTGCATTTGTGTCATATAATATGGTGAGCATAGTGCATATCTCAAAAAAATAATTAGATTTTTATTTTTAAAGTGTTTTTAATTTTTTAAAAAATTATTATTTTTTTATTTTGTTTCATAAAATTTTCCCTCATTTATCATTCTCTTCTCTAACACGCATACAACCTGAGCCACGAGCACCGTAACCCTAACACCGTGATAAATCTAAAATGCTTCCTCTAGATTATACTTAGATATTGCATAATAATCTCATAGCTAGATGTAAAATATGCAAAAGTGAATTTTGTTGAAGAAATTTGTTATGACCTATTTTCTAGTTATTAACTACATACCTTCCAATGTGCTAGATTAGAAAAAATGTTACGTCGATATATAGTAATCAAGAAAGTCTTGGTTACCAATATTTTTATAACGAATAGGTACCAACAAAACTTAAATAGCATTATTTTTTTAAAATTTGTTTTTTTATGGATTGAGCTTTTTCATTTATTAAGCTTTTATCTTTTATTGGTTATTATTAATAAAAAACTTATTGGCTACCTAGCATCATTGATAATAATCTATTAAATTTTTTTATTTAAATAAAAATGTTACCTTTACCAATTACTTAAATGATAGCAGAAAGAATTATGTCTTTGTGCATTACATATCAATTTTGCAAGAAATGTAAAACAGATATATTTTACCGTAATTTTGCAAGTTTTGCTATCTAGCGAAATTGATGAAGAAAAGTTTTATTACAATTTTGCTGGCCAGCAAAATTAAGAATGAAAAAACAAATCAGCTCCTCCACACAGTTATGTTAAAATGTGGATTTTTTTAATTCTCTATTAACATTAAAATATAAATGTCAAGAATGAAATATTTCTATTTAAAGTCAAATAAAATATAAAAGATACCAAAATTAATAAGAATAGAAATTCAAATTATGTATCAGTTAAAATTTTGGAAAATCTACGTTTTTGTAAGCTTATGAATTCCTTGAAATTCATAAAAAAAAAAATCCTTTAAAACGGTGGAAATATATATTTCCAATTTTGCTTATAATTCCTGCAAAATTGAGATATAATGCAAAAAACATTATATTCTTCCTCTCATCATTTGGTAAATATATTTTTTTATTCAATAAAAATGTTTCATTTCATTATCATATAAATAGAACTTATATTTTTGCTTCTTAATAATTAATATATCAATTTACATAGTAATAATGAATTTTTTTTAATAAATAAAAATATCAAACTTACTAAAATAGACACGCTCATAACAATTTTTCATTTTAGACACCCTTCACTTATTTTGCAGTCCCGGAATTGACTAAACACCATTTTCGGGACTGGAGAGCTCGAAAATGGCTAAAAAATATCTATTTCAGGAAATTGAATAAAATGGTATAAATATGTTTGAAAATGTTACAGAATCGCATAGTCATTGGGGACCATACCACTTAATGCTTCTAGCCCCTTTCCAACGTCATCACTTTAATAAATAGCTTTTGGCCAAAAAAGAATTTCATTGTTTATTAAATACGTAAAAATTTTAATATATATAACAAAAAAGATATAAAGTAAAATGGCATTAATTGACACGTAATCTATCCAACTTATCTGACAATTTAATTATAAATAATAATAAATAAAAATTTATAGCGTACTAAAAATGAGTACTGAAGTACTAAAAAGTATTTTAATAAAAACATATTTAAAAAAATAATATTATAATTTAATATATTATATTTTTAGTAATTATCTATTTAAAAGTAATTCTAATTAAGATTATCAAAAAAATATTCATATTGTTGAAATCCCGTATAGAGTTGCCAAATATAAATTAAAAAAGAATATATCATAGCCACATGAATAATTTATCCAAAAATAAAAATTTTAAGTATTTTATTTAAAAATTTTATCAAACATAAAAATACTAAAATTTTCAGTTATTATAAAAATTTTATTTAAAAATTTTAAGTACTCATTTTTAGTATGCTATAAATTTTCAATCATTATTATTTATAATTAATTTTTTATTTAATTGATATAGCTAATGAGGCAAAAAAAAAAATTATGTGTCAATCAGTGCCATTTTATTTCATATCTCTTTCTTTTGTTATATCTTGAGCTCTGAGATATCAAATTTTTACATGTTTAATAAACAATGAAATTCTTTTTTTTTTTTTTTAGCTAAAAGCTCCTTATTAAAGTGATGAAGTTGGGAAGGGCTAGAAGCATTGAGTGGTACCGTCCTCCAATGGCCCAAACATATTTATACCATCTTGTTCCATTTCCGGGCTCTGCAGTCTCAGAATATATATATAAAATTTTTTTTAGCCATTTCCGTGCTTTGCGATCCCGAAAATGGTGTTTAGGCAATTCCGAGATTGCAGAGCCCGAAATAAGTAAAGGGTGCTTAAAATAGAAAATTGCTATGAGCGTTACCTATTTTGATAAATTTGATATTTTTTATTTATTTAAAAAAATCCCAGTAATAATCCATATTCTACAATATCAAATAATAAAACCATGGTTGTCCAACTCCAAGTTAACTCGAATACATCCAAACAAAAAAAAAACTCCAAGTTAACTCGTAAAATCTCTAACTTTATGAATCTGCATAGCAGAAACGAGTTGACATGGTCTCTATAAGAAAGATTGAATCTTGAAGAACAAGATGAACAAAGAAAAATAGAAAGCTACAGAAGAATGTAGTGAAAGATTGTATTAATATGAATTTCTGAAATACACTTTGTAATGTATTGTTGTTGCTGTACTTATAGAATAAGAGTCGGGTTTATTTATATCAATTTATTGACATGCCCAACATTAAGGCTTTAGGCCCATTACCGAATAGGGTCAGAACAATAGCAAATGAGCAGTTGCTCATTTGACCTATCTCGAGCCAAAGCTTGGTCCGAAATTTGTGGAATGCCGAAGCTGGAAGGGGCTTTGTGAAGACGTAGGTGACCTGCTCGGTAGTAGGTATGTGCACCACTGCTACTTGCCCTTTCATCAGCCTCTCTCTAACGAAGTAGATATCAAGTTCGAAATGTTTGGTTCTGTGGTGTAGGATAGGGTTATATGCTAGGTGGACTGCAGAGAGGTTATCACAGAAAACTGTTGGTGAAGTTTTGAGAAAACTGCTGGTGAAGTTTTGCAAGGTTGTCGGAGCTCAAGAAGAAGGTTCTGAATCCATTGGATCTCGGTGAAGACAGCGGCGAGAGCTTTATATTCGGCTTACGTGGAGCTGCGACGACGATGGTCTGTTTGCAGCACCTTCAAGAGACAAGGTTGGAACCATAGTAGACGCAGAAGCCAGTGGTAGATTTTCTATTGTCCAAGTCGCTAGCTAATCCGAATCGAAAAACACGGAAAAACGCAAATCTCTATTCTTGTAAAACTGTAGAGTGTATGTTGTTGTGCTTGCCAGATATCGCAGAACTTTCTTAATAGCTAGCCAATGTTCATTGCAAGGTTTTGCAATGAACTAGCTGAGTTTGTTTACGGAGTAAGTAATATCGGGTCTCGTGATAGTAGCATACTGAAACCCTCCACTATAGAACGATACAAAGTAGGGTTGTCAAAAGGGGTATCAGTATTAGCTACTAACCGAAGAGAGCTCAACATAGGGGTAGAGATAAGAGTGCTTTCCTGCATTCCTGCTCTAGTTAAAAGAGTTTTGATATATTTATTTTGATTTAAAGATATTAAATTAGAATTATGATGTATAACTTCAATTCCTAAAAGTAATTTAATTCACCAAGATCCTTTAACAAGTATGTTGAGTGTAGTTTATTTAAAATCTGTTGGATCTCTTCATCATCACTACATGTAGCTAACATGTCATCAACATAAATTAAGATATATATAATCGAAGTAGTTTTAAACTTACAGAATAGAGAGGTATTAAATTTAGTGACCTGAAAACCAAGGGATGGTAAAGTTCCAGTAATTTTCAGATACCAGGCCCTAAGGGCCTGCTTCAAACCATAAATTGCCTTATGTTTCTTACAAACTAAATTAGGGTTAGAGTGATTAAAACTTAGTGGCTGAGTCATATATACTGTTTCATGAAGATTACCATTTAAAAAAGCATTATGAAAAATATATTGTCTAATTTTCCAACATTTTTTATAAAGCAAGAGTTAATATTATCCTAATAAAAAGTAGTTTAATAACTGGAGAAAAACTTGATCAAAATCTACCCTTGTTGTCTGAATAAAGCCTCTAGCAACAAAACGAGCCTTATACCGTATAACATCACCCTTAGCATTTCTTTTTACAGCATAGACTCATTTACAACCAATAACTTTTTCATTTACCGGAGAGTCAACTAGGGACCAGGTCTTATAATGTAATAGAGCTTTATATTCTGTTATCATGGCCTCCTTCCACTTAGGTGACTGTAAAGCTATTTTTATAGATTTTGGAATAATAAGGGAATCACAGTCGGGTTTAGAATTACTTACCTGTAAAGCCTTTGGGTTGTTAGTATCAGTCTTAGATCTTGTAAGCTTAGAGCGAGTGTTTGTGTGTGAGGTGGAGGTAGTGAAATTGTTTTGGAAAAGCGGTAGGTTAATCTCAATGTTGGATATGGGAATGGGATCCCGGGTGGATGGAGGAGTTGGTATAGGGGGTGGGGAGGGAGAAGCTATAGATGGTGGTTGTTGTGGTGCTGGTGCTAGAATAGGTGTGGGTAGATGAGGGATAATAGTCATAAGTGTAATGGCAGCTGGTGGAATGATGGAAAAACTAGGCATAAACTCAGTAGTATCATTACTAGTAGTTAAAAAATGTGATACACCAGAATCAAAAAAAGTAGAGAGAAAGATAGTTTCATCAAATATTACATCTCTAGAAATGACTATTTTACCATATTTTGTGAGGCATTTATACCCCTTTTGCTGATTTGAATAACCTAGAAAAAGACATGGTTGGGATCTATATTCAAGTTTGTGAGTATTGTAAGGTCTAACATGAGAAAAACACAAACAACCAAAAACTCTCATATAGGAATAATCAGGTGTAATACCATATAATAACTCAAAAGGAGATTTAGATGCTGTATTTATAGAAGGTAGTCTGTTAATTAAGTGTACAACAGTAGTAAAAGCATCATCCCAGAGATATAAAGTTAGAGAAACTATAGTTAGAAGTGCTAGAGCAGTTTCTACTATGTGACTATTTTTTCTCTCGACAATGTCATTTTGCTGTGGTGTACGGGGACATGTTAGTCTGTGTTTTGTAGATTCTAAAAGCCTGAGTGACTTCTGTAGTGTGTCTTGAATAGACATCTATAAAGGAAACAAAGTATCTTACACCCGATTTAGCTAAACTAGAGGCTGGCCTAGGGGTGGCAAAGTGGGTAGCCCGCCTCGCCAAAGCCGGCCAAAAACGGGGCAGGCCGACAAAGTGCAGCGGGTTCGAAATGCTATCCGCCCCGCCCTATGGCGAGTTGGCGGACCCCCGGCAAGTTATTACCCCGCTTAAATTTATTTTTTATAAATAGTTAAATTCATTAAAAAATAATCTAATGAATAATAATATATTCAAAATCCAAATACAAATAAAAAATAATCTATTTTTTTTACATTTTTTCTCAATTATCAATGCTAATAAAATTATTCAGTATAAAATACATTATCTAATTATTTTAAAATGTAGAAAATAGAAATCTGAACTTAATATTGAAATAACTATATAAGAAACATATCATATAATGTATATAAGAATATAAAATAATTAAAAAATTAAAAATTATAATTTTTAATATTCATATGTATGTATATATCCTCCTATTAAGTACAAATATTTTGTAAATAAAAAAAAAACAAACACTCTGGCCCGGCTTCGGCAGTGCGGGCTTGGCGGGTTTTTTTATTTGTCGAGTTCAAAATCCTAGCCCGTCCCGCCCTTTTTGGCGGGTTTGACGGACCGACCCAGCAGGTTCGGCTCATTTTGCCATTCCTAGGCTGGCCGCCAAACATCCGAAACTATCAAACTCAGTGGGGTATTATAAACTGTATTAGAAGGAGAATATAGTAATCTATGTGATTTTACCATGCAACAATATTGACAAACAGAATCATGCATATTATTTTTATTGATAGGTAATAAGAAGTTGTTTACAATCTGATCAACAATTTTGGCACTAGGATGCCCAAATTTTTTATGATAGAGATATAAGGACAAATAAGAAGTAGTAAACACAGTAGGTTTATTTAGCACAATAGTAGTCTTTGGAATATCTACTCTTTTAAATCTATCCATTCCTTTAATTGCAATGCCTTTAACTAGAACCTTGTTGCTATCCTAAGATTTCACCAAGCAAAAATCAGGCCAAAAAAAGAAATAAACATGGTTATCCTTTGCAAGACGAGAAACACTAATTAGGTTATGTGCAATAGAAGGGACATGTAATAAATCGTATAGGTAAAAACATATAGATGTAGGAATATGATGCAAACAAGACTGTCCAATATGACTAATACCAATACTTGTACTGTTGCCGATATAAACCTGTTCTTGACCTTGATAGTTTGTGGATTGTTACAGGTTAGAAGAATTAGGTGTGCAGTGATACGATTCACCTGAATCTGCATACTAGGACTGATCTTGGAGTGTATTTGGATTAACTATCATGGCCTTGGGGTTGTGGAAACTTGAGGGTGGAGGTAAGGCACTGTTGTGATTTCCAGAGTTTACTATGTATTGCTGATTATTGGTAGTTTGTTGTTCATATCTAAAATAACAGTAGTTGGCAATATGCCCTAATTTGCCACATATTTGGCATTGTGGTCTGTTGTTATTGTTGTTCCATTGATTTCTACCTCTTCCTCTGCCTCCATGGCCACCACAGCCTCTTCTTCCCGAATTGCCTCCATTTTCTATGCCAGAATTATTGTTGTTCCAATTGGTATTATTATTCCAGTTGCTTGATTGAGTTTCTGAAGTTGAATTTTTCTGATTTGTGGTTACAGATTAAGTGATAATAACTTGGACCATTGAGGAATCTAGTTCCTTGAGTCTTTCGATGAATTCTTCCTCTGCCATGAGCAAAGCTTCAAGATCGCGTATAGAGAGGGGAGGTTCTCTAGTATTAACAAAGGTGATGAAAGGATGATAGTCTTCATTAAGACCATCCAAATTGACATTAGTGTACTCATAATAAAAAATGGGTGTTCCAATGGTGGCTAGAGAATCAGTAATTTTGTTGATCTGCAAAAGGTAGTCAGCACTATTTTCCACTTTCTTGACTGTTTTTAATTGAAATTGAAGTTGTCTAATCTTGGATCTGGTTTGGGCAGCAAAGAAGGTGTGCAATTGGCTCCAAGCTTTATGGGTAAACTCACAACCGAGGATTCTATGTTTGAAGGAAGGATCCATAAAAGCAAAGAGCCAAGAATTGACATTGCAGTCTTCTACTATCTAATCTTGGTAAGCTTGAGATTCTGTTCCTGAATTTCTGTCTACTTCTGTTGCAAAACGAGTTGGCACTTTTCCTTTTTCTAAGTGATGTTGCAATTTGGCTCCACTGATTATTTGAATAGCTTGATATCTCCATGTTAGGAAATTGTCACTTTGAAGCTTGTCTAACAGAGGAAAGTGGAGTGGTTTTTGAATGATAGCATTCTTAATGATGGTTGAGGTTGCAGCAGAAGCAGGGTTAGATTCATTGATGATTTCTTCTTCCATGGATCTTAATTTGTGTGCTCTGTGATACCATATAAGAAATATTGAATCTTGAAGAACAAGATGAACAAAGAAAAATAGAAAGCTATAGAAGAATCTAGTAAAAGATTATATTAATCTAAATTTCTGAAATACACTTTGTAATGATTGTTGTTGTACTTATAGAATAAGAGTTGGGTTTATTTATACCCATTTATTGACAAGCCCAACATTAAGGCTTTAGGCCCATTACCGAACAGGGTCAAAACAATAGCAAATGAACCCTAACAGTCTCAAACTCATTTTTTAGTGGGCTCTGATAGACTAACGGATGCCCCGCCGCCGCTCTCGCGACCGGTTCAGAATTTCTTAATTTTAGAAACAGGATATCATTGTAGAGGAATCCAAACCAGCTGTGAGATTAACAACGGGGTTCGTCAACAAGAAAAGGTGTCACAGAGCTTGCAACCAATTAAAAGTATCGAGTATTAAACTCGGGTTGTTCTCCCTAGGAATTGAAATATTGTAGCTTGTGAATGGTTGTGAAATGGGGGTTGCAATGATTGGGTAATGGTAACAAGAGCAGAAATAAGAGATAGATAAAATTGATGATGATAAAGGGTGCCTGGTCTTGAGTTGAAGTATAATGTATCCCTATGATCACAACTAATCCCAGTTGTGAATGGTTGTCACGTAAGACACAAAGCCCATTCTGTCTAATGGTCGAATGGGTGAAATTAACCTCGTTCCGAATGTCTTAGGCATATACAATTAACGTAGAACCAAGGTATTCGGCGAACTCGAATAACCCATCAAGTTCGCGTCGATAAGGTTCTCCCGTTATTGGCAGGGGTGTAGCGTTAACGGAACAGTTTTAACCCCGGCCTTAACCCACTCTTTTCCTTAGAGATTAGTGGCTAAGATCATCCACACTTCAACCCATGACCAAGGCACAAGAACACTACTCCATATCTAAAAGAAACAAAATATCAAACATTTGGTGGCATAGTAAATAGACATGGTGAATAACAAAAGAAATTAACAAACAAGATGATCAATGAAGTAAATAAACAAGAGAATCAACAATTATCATTACTAAAGCAAGTAAATGACAATAGGTCATAAATTCAAGCAAGATAAGAGCAAGATAATAAGAATATAAAAGCAAGAACTAACAAAGAAATAAAGAACAAGTAGAGATTGTATTAAGAGAGCAAGAGTAACAATTAACAAACAAGTAAATACTGAAATTAACTAAAAGTTTTGGTTGGTGATGGATGAAATTGGAAAAGAAAATTAAAGAACCTAAGAGAGAAAATGAGAGGTATCAAGAACACTTCCAAAAACTCTCTAAACTATCTAAAAACTACAATTGATCCTAATGGTGAGTTTATGCTTGTGTCTTCAGCTGTTCCTCCTTCATATTAGTCGAATTGGGCCTTCAAAGGGGCTTGGCCCTGGTCCGAATACTTGAAATTCTGATTTTAGTCTTCATTAATTTTCTGTCAAACGTAACCGCGCCGTCACGGGGTGGAGAGCGCGCGGGTGCACGGTCGGCCTTAACGTGGGGGTTGACCGCGCGGTTGTGTGGCCTAGATAGAATCCTCCCGAATGGCTCCCAAGACACCGCGCGATCGCGCGGTGCCCTGTTTCATCTATTTTTGGCTTCCTTCTTTCAATCCTTGCTTCCCATGTTCTTTCTAGCTTTTCTTATGCTTTTCTGCATCCCTATAAATCTGAAATTCACTAACAAATACATCAATGCACCAAGTGGGAGGAGATTTAGTGAATTTAGGTGCAATTTGGAAGCTATTTCAACATATAATCAATTATGAACACATTTTAACAAGAGATAGAAAACATGGTCATTTTCTAGCAATTGTGTGAAAAAGTATTGATGAGTCTACTAATTTTAACCCAAATTTCATTGTCAAAAACCTCCTCATCATAGACTCTCTAAACTTGGATAAACTCTGTCAAACTCTCAAGTTTACTCTCGAATTAGCAAGTTTATTTTTCTTAAAGCGAAATTAGTAAATTTTTTACCTTTCAAATTAAAAGAAAAAGAGTTTTATGTTGTAGATTTCAATATCTAAACCATCACATCCTCAATCTCATATATGTATATATTATGTTACCTGTTATCGTTAGCCTACTACTATCATTTAAGAATGTGTAATGTGGTTCAAGGACAAGATCCAAAATAGCTAGTATATTTTTATTTAGTTAGTTTAATACGTGCTATGCGATAAAATTCTTTATTTTTTATACTTAAATTTGAGTAAAATTTTTATATAATATTTATTTTACCTATTATATATACCTTTTTATGATAATTGCATAATAGATAAACTCATACAAGTCTACGAATCGAGTTTAGAAATGGAGTTTAGATAAGCTACTCCACGAATATACTCAAACTCTCGAATTTCACAACTTCAAATACAACTTGAGATTATTAGACAATTTATTTTAATTTATTGCCAAGTTGATTAAGAAATTCAAGTGAATGTATATATAGCATCCAAAATATATAATAAAAATGGCTAATTTCTCATGATCCAAGAAATATCTTATCCTATATGACTGCATCCTCGATCTTATTATGACTAGTTGTCTCAATTTTTTTGTAACATGGCTGTATTTTTTTAATTTTTTTTTATTTCCACTTACCTATAATGATTGTATATTTGTATGTGTTACGTTATAACTAAAAAAGAAAAAACATAGGGGCAACTTTAATTTGGTACCATATATCTTACTTGCACATGATGTAACAAATACTATACGTATAAGATTCTCTACATACATACTTTTTTTCTGCTTTAATTTGCATGGAATGCTAAGAATCTAATTATGATATCTATAGAAAACACCCATCCATGACGACATCATTAAACACATGTCTATATAATAATACATATTGCAAATCTAATCCGATCCAACAAGAAGTAGTAGCAGACACACATCAAATAAAATAATACATCCCTATCCCTATGTTCTCTGGAATACGTAACAGTATAATCATAATAGATACCATGCGTCATAAGATTAATAAATTGGCAATAATGTTGGTATATAATTATAGTAACCATATATATTATATATACAGTGGTTAAAAGGGATTTTTTTTAAATAAATAAAAAAAAATATCAAATTTACCAATATACACATGTTATTGAGAATTTATTTTTTAGGTACACATTACTAATTTCGGACTCTATAGTTTCAGAATTGGCTAAACACCATTTTCGAATTTTACAGTCCTGAAAATAGCCCAAATGTATTCTTTTACCCAATTCTGGGACTGTAGAGCCCAAAAATAATGTTTAGCCAATTTTGAAACTGCAGAGCTCGAAATTGGTCCGTCCTATTATATAAATGTGCCAGATTCGAAATTGAGCATACAAACCACTTTCATTCTCCATATTTCCCATTCTAAGTTCCAAAAATTTGTTTTCAAACTTTAGTGATCGTATGGTTCTGCAATCCCAGAATTAATAAGGAATGCCTAAAAACATAAATTGATGTGATCATGTGTATATTGGTAAATTTGATATTTTTTATTTATTTAAAAAAAAAACGGTTATACATGCGTTATTAAAATTAAAGTATTTTCTTATTTTTACATTTTGATAATACATTTTCTTTTAGTCTTTAAATTAAGAAAAAATGTTATTAAATAATAATAAAAAATTATATTTTAATTTTAATTTTAAAAAAAGTATTTTGTCAAATTATACAAAGATTTTAGGAATAAGAGCTACGATAGAGAGCCTAATATAATAGGGTATATATGTAGAGAGACACTAAGCTAAGTAGTATTGCGTGTTGTAGGGTATGGATGGTGTGGTGGCCCACAGAGGCTTTTGATGGGGTCCTGTTATTTTTGTTAGTTTGTGAACAGACAAAAGCAGAGAAGCTTCTTATCCTCTCCCTTCTCCCACTTGGTTTTCACACACCACCATACACATAGAATCTCTTCTCTCTCCTCCATCCTCTCTTCATAAAGCACAAATACAACAAACCTCCTTCAATTTTTCTCATATTTGCCCTTCAACCCTCATAATTAAATAGTAAATACTAAATACTATCTAATCCAGGGTCAAAATGGTAAATCCACCATAACCGTTTGATCTCAACAGTGGCCTATTTAGTTCAATATCGTACAAGTCGGTTTATTACTCCATCATATCAAGTGCCATACTTCTCTCTCTCTCTCTCTCTCTCTCTCTCTCTCTCTCAAAAATGGCTCCAATGAGTCTGCCACCAGGTTTCAGGTTCCACCCAACAGATGAAGAACTTGTTGCTTACTACTTAGAAAGGAAGATAACAGGTCGCTCTATAGAGCTTGATATCATAGCTGAAGTTGATCTTTACAAATGTGAACCATGGGATTTGCCAGGTATATTTACTATTTATATACATACATATATGATATATGGTTCTTTTAGAATTCAACGAGAATCAAACTCTAAATTTTCCAATACTTCCGATAATAAATTCACTTCTCCTAAAAATTTAATTTAAAAAAAAAATGATATGTTAACGAATATGAGATGTATATAAAACAGATAAGTCATTTCTGCCAAGCAAGGATATGGAGTGGTATTTCTACAGTCCAAGGGACAGAAAATACCCTAACGGATCGAGAACGAACAGGGCGACGAGAGCGGGGTACTGGAAAGCCACCGGAAAAGACAGGGCGGTGCAGTCTCAGAAGAGAGCAGTTGGTATGAAGAAGACATTGGTGTATTACAAAGGAAGAGCTCCGCATGGGATTAGAACCAACTGGGTCATGCATGAGTATCGGTTGATTGAATCCGTCCCTGGAACTCCTCACTCATCTTTCAAGGTACATAATCTAAATACTTAAAAAAAAATTGAGAGGCAATACAAAATCATGTAAAATAGAGTTTAAAATCATTTTATTTTATATTTTTTAATTATTGCCGAAATAATTGGAATACTCATTATGTTTTCATCCATATTAATTTCTTCATATATAATCAGGTGATTGAGACCTATTTAATGTGGGTTTAATATTAACTAATTTAAAATAAAAGAGTGTGTCCATTGAATATACAAATATATAAAAAAAATTGAATATACAAATTTTTTTTCCATATTTTATGGCATCTACCTATCTTCATGTTTAATTTTGTCTTCATTCATTATTCATCTTAATCATTTTCTTCTCCTCTTCTTTTTGTTTTTCTTCTTTCCTTAGGAGAGTGTTTATGGGACCCGGGTATTATTAACATATAATGATTTTGATTCTTTTATTAATTATATATTCGGAAATAAGCAAAAACTAGGGTTTTGCTTTGGAGAAAAAGAAAATAAACAAATAAAGGTAGGAAACAGTAGATCCCAACTGTTCTCAGTTTTCTGGTTAGTGTTCATTAATAATATTTCTATACAATAATATATAGTAAGGAAATGAATGTTTTCTTTGTATCTTTTGAGCTCTAGCTGAAATTAATAATGAATGTGACATAGATATATATGTATAGGAGAAACCCTAAAAAGCCACAAAAGTGAAATAAATCCTTGTTTAGTGCTCCTCTAATTATAACTTTAATTAAAGTCTTTTAAACTAAATTCGGATCAAAGGGTTTCATATATATATGTACACTGCTTTTTAGATCAACTGCTAATTTTCTTGAATTCTTGATTCTTGTCATATATAGAGTCAAGTTCACTAGATATAGACTAGACCCATTATTTATTTATTTATTATTAATTTTTTTTTTTTGGTGGTTATATCTTGAACTTGAATTTACACATCTATGTTTTGATTTATTTGAACCTTGTTACACAAGGATGCACACATGCCTGTAATATTCCATTATTTTTTTCCCTTTTTCTTTACATGATTTGCAAAACTTTAGTTTTGTTTTTTTCCTCTTCTCTTCAAAAAGCACATATTATGATCAAAATTAAAGCATAATGATGAAAAATTCAGATCCATATCTGTACTTATATATCAATATTTATTTATTTATTCTTTTCCCTTTTTTCTTACTATTTTCATTGAAATATTACACTGTTTGACAAATCTTTATTTCATCACAGGATTCCTATTCATTGTGCCGGATTTTCAAGAAGACAATTCAAATTCAAGCCAAACCTAAAGAAGAGGAAGAACATCGAGCATTACTAGGAGAAGATCATTCAAGTGGCATTGAGATTTCAAGAGAAATGGAAACCATGGATGATGATAATAATAACAACAACAAAAACAATAAGAAAGTTCTAAATAGTAATAATAATGAACAATATCCTAATCCTAATAATAATAATAAACTTCCTAATTGTGATGCTTCATCTTCTGATCTCACTCAAGGAACATGCACACCCACAGAAACCGGTATAGCAGATGATTTTCATGCCCAATTTGCTTGTGATGAAGCAAACAGTGCTGCTAATTCTTACTCAATGGGAATACCATACTCCTCCAACCTTTTTCAGGTAAATTATTATTTTCCATTCAATTTTAATTTTAATTTTATTAAATGTTCAATTTAATTTCTAAAGTTACAACAAATTAAATATGTTTTATTTCAGTTCTTAAAGAATTTAAAAATATCAATATAGTCCCTAACATTATATTTCCTCTAATAAATGATTTTAATTTGTTCCAACTAAATTAAAGCAAAATTTTCTTGAAAGATTGAGTTTGAATTTGTAGGTTAGTACTATTACTACTAGTCACGTAAACGTGGCATGAAAATGAAGATTTAGGAGGGAGACATATCAAAAGCAAGCTAGGCCATAGCATGATCATTATTATATTATATTGATCTGCTAAGTAGTATTTCACTTTTGCTTTTTCCCCATGTTTACGGCATTTATGTTCATGATTACTTCCTTTGCCAAACCTGCATTTTCAGCCATATTCTTCTTTTTATATGGTTGCATTGCTTTAACAATTTAAGGCTTCATTATCACAATATCACCCCCTCAAAAAATAACAATTCATAAATAATATATAAAATTATGAAAATTTAATTTACTAGCTTTACATTTTAATTTAATTATCAAGATTTATATTAATTCTTATTCCTCATCAAATTATTAAACAATTTCACTATTGATTTATGTATGTTTGTGCCCCACCATAACATATAACAAGCATATAAATCTTTGATGATGAGTTCTCTTTTGATCTTAAAGTGACAAAAGTTACAAGTATGATGAAGTTCCTATCTTTTCATAAAGCTTCACTTCTAAAATTCACTTGGACTCACCCTTCCAATTAAGCTTCTCTCTCTCTCTCTCAATAACTTCTTTTGACTGACCTAATCAAAACGTTCTCCAAAGTAGTGATATCTTTCTTCCCCCCATTTTCCTCATGCCCTTAGATGCATTCTAAAAATTAAAGCACTCTCTCTCTCTCTCACACACATCTATCTTTATCTTTAATCACATTCTTTTTTATTTATAAGTGATGTCAGGATCATAATTTTCCCATTTTAGCATGCAAAAGATGGTTGTTTTTGACAAGAGACTTCTCATCAGTTCTCCCCCTCCATAAGCTTTACAATGTCTCATCAATCATCATCTCATTGCAGCAAAATATATGCATTTGATTGGGGACTTCCAACCAAAATTCAATTTGCCTCTCTCCAATTCCAATTTCCATGCCTTAAACTAATACAAAACAACTTGTCTTCTTTCTTTCACTTTAATACCTAAGACATTCTACTCTAAACCCCACTATTTTGCTGCCACTTGCACTCTTCCCAAGTGGTCTTTTAGTTATGACTTCCAATTAATTATGAGCTACATATATAGAAAGGTGCACCTTCATATCATATATTCATATGTAACTTAAAATAAAAATATTTAGAAAAGAATAGAAAATAGTCCAAAATTATCTTATTTTTGTATAATGTTAAGTTAAATAAAACGATTTTAAATTATTATCTTTCTAATATGATTGCAATTAAGTAACTAACATAATATTCATGTATCTGGTGCAGGACATAGAGATGTCTATCTATGGAAGCATGCATAATTATCAATTCCCACAAACACCCTTGGTGATGGAAGATTTTCCACAATTAAATTTTGCTGAGACAAAGTCATTGAAGCCAGAGGTGATGAATGAAGACTGCATGTTATTATATGATAGATACAGTAGCAGGGATTGTATGAATGGAACACTAGAAGAAATCATCTCATTGTGTTCCTCTCAAGACAACTCTGTGGCTTTGCCCATGCTAGAATGATTATATTACTAACAAAAGAAAAAAAATGGAAAAAAAAACTATAGCATAAAAAATATTCATTTGACATAGAAGAAACTACTTGTGTTGGCCAAAATAACTACACACAAAAGGGGACATTTTTTTTTTTCTAGGAAGAAAGAAGAAGCAGCTACATATATAATGTACTAAAAATACATAGTAGAATATGCTGAGCCAGGGAGGCTGGTATATAGTGTTTTATTTTTTTTTTATTTTTTTTTATTTTTTTTTTTGGGTGTTAATCCTTTTTGAAGGAGGTGTATTTCTGTTTACTGTATAATTTTTTAAATATATATATTTGTGTTCAAATCTCTTTGGGAATGCAAATGGATGGAGAAGATTGGCAATTATAATTTTCTTTTTTGTGTTCAAATCTCTCACATGTGCTTTTATAGTTATAATAAGTTACATCTCCTGTGTGCATATGCAGATATTTAAGGACAAAATTTATATTCTAACACAGTTTGAGATGTGATTCGGGTGTAACTAATTTTGTGGAGAGAATTAAGTAAAGAAAGATTAAGAGAAGAAGAGATCAAGGGTAAGTAGTAAATTTAAGATAAAAGATATATATGATACTAAAACTGTAGGATAATATTGGTGAAGAATAAGTGTTGAAAATTCACTAATTCCATAAGAAAATATATGAGCTTTTTAAAGTGGAAGAGACTTGTTGTCTGGTGTTTTAGTGGAAAATCCAAAATAATTTTGTTTAGAATTGAACTTGGATTATTTAGTTGTTGAAGGCCCATCCAGGTCCAGATAGAATAGGGGTCAGCATGCAACTCCTTGTCATTCTCATTCTCATTGAAGTTGTTGAAGGTGGTTACAACTTACAACAATACAAGAAGCATCGGGACCCACAAATATACTTAGTCGTAAACTTTAATTAAACTGCCCATAAACACTAGTTTATATGATTTTAATTTATCTTTTCTGGACTCGGCTTTGCCTTTGGGTACCAACGGGCCTTTCATGCTGTTTAGGACTTGGTTGTGCACAATAAAGTTCTTACTCAATTTAGCTCGGCTTTCACCAATAAATACATAGATAATGGGCCTCTATTATTAATAAATAGAAGGGAAAAAACATGGAAAGGGAAGAACTAATGAAACTACTGTAAAGATTGAGAATTTGAGATTACAGCATTCTTAGCCTCACACAACACTTAAACAGGCAAAGGCGAGCAGGTCTCCATAATTTTAAGTTGCGATTTTCTATGTCTTGAAACCAGTACATTTGTGCTCAAAATTTGGCAGTGGCCGAGTAGGTGATGAGTGTGCAAAATTTTTGGAAACAATTTTAATTTTTCCACTTGAAAAATAAGGGTAAAATGTGATTTATATCCTTTACGTTTATGAAAAATTTTAAAAATTCCCTTGACATTTAATTTAATTCAATTTTACTCTCATCGTTTTTTATTAGTTTCAATTTTATTCCTAATCGTTGACAATTTGAAAATATCAAGGATAAAATTATTAGCGATTAGGAGTAAAATTGAAACCAATCAAAAATGTTAGGGGTAAAATTGAATCAAATTAAACGTTAGAGGTTATTTTGAAACTTTTCGCAAACATTAAGGACATAAATTATACTTTACTCAAAAATAAAATGTTATTTTGATACATTCCATTAATTTCAGGACTAAAATGATATTTAACTCCACCTATAAGTGAATAGATCTTAGAAAGTAGTTTAAGAAAGGATAGCAGTTAGGTATTTTAGCCGTTAATGATTGGCTTTAAAAAAAATTGTTTGATAATAGTTTTATTAATAGTTGGTAATTATTGATGATAAAGAAAAGATAAGTATTAAAAAATATTGTAATGGAGAAGAACTTTTTCTTCAACTATTAAAAATAAAAAATCCTTTAAATACATTTTAACCATAAAAATTAGTTTAAATAAATATGCTAGCTGTACTTGAAAGTTGAAACTTCATGTTTACTCACTAATTTGGAGTCTCTCAAATAGAGGTGTAATTGAGTGTGATTTGAACCATGTATGCTACTAACGAATGCTAATTGAATTTCGCTTTCGAAGACTTTTTAATGCAAAATCCAGTGCCATTAATTGCACCCCGACAATGCACAACATACTTTCTCCAAACACATGAATTTAATTCCAGGACAAGAATGTTATCATTATTGTGTTACAAATTCATACACGTACGAGAGTACTACTTCAACAACAGGGAAAGACATGAGAAATTAAATGAATAATTTAATTTATTATAGTCAAACTTACACGTTAGACTTTGAAAACTTCGGTTTATCTTAGCTAGTAATTCCACTTAATGGGGTTTCTATGAAGTCTTTTATAAATTTTATAAAGCATATTATGTGATAAAATCACTCAAAAAATTTAAACTAATATGAATAATTATATTTTAATATACTTTTATACGTAATATTTTTTTTCCCTTTTGGCGGGTTTACGTATATTTTTATATAAGTTTATTTTTTCTGTTTTTGTTTCCCTATTTATACTATATTTTTTTTGGATTTAATAATAATATCGAAATTCAGGGTCACAAATTTTTATATGATATCATTATTACTTTTTCAAAAAATTTAAATCGATAGAAGAATGCAATATAAATGACTTTATCTTTTACCAACAATATACTATATCTGAAATTCATTCTAACTTTTTTTGATTTAGTCTGAATTGACTAATTTAGGACAAGTTATCTATCCTTGTCGGAATAACCATTATTCATGAGTGATTGTATTCTTAGTTGGCATCAAAATAAATTTTATATATAAGGAGCCATGATGTAGGGATAGTTGTAAGTTATCTATTTTTTAAGATCAACCTATTATTATTACACATCTTATTATTAGATAAAGTGTGGTGAGATCCGATCCATGTCATATATAATTCACAACTGATCCAATTATAAAAAAAGTGCTCGTCTACTATTTAGTAAAAATGTTTAGGAAGAGAGTTAACACTTAAATAGGGTCCTAAAATTTGAGGATAGATTCAAATGGATACTTAAAATTAAATGGATTGAAATTAAATCCTTAAATTTACGATTGTAACTAGGGCTGAAAGTGAGTCGAGCTAGACCAAGCTCAATCTCAAGCTCAACTTACGAAAATTGAGTTTGGCTCACGGCTCAGCTCATTAACAATCGAGTCTATTTCTTAAGCTCAAGTTTGGCTCACCGAAAGCTCACGAGCTAGCTCAAGCTCATGAGCCGACTCAAATAACATGAATATAATATATAATTTTATTTCAATAAATTATAATGATGTAACACATATATAAATAATGGTAAGTAACTAATAAAAAATTTAGCCAACGTCAATCAAGAATATAAAAAAATTCAATTCATTTGTAATTATTATTTTATCTTTATTTTCAGTGTGATTAATATTGGCTAACTAATTGTTGGTTATAAATATTTTTATATATATAAAACATCACATTTGTATAATAAGTGATTAATATTAATAATTTAATAAATAAATAAATAAATAAATAAATAAATATTTATATATATTTTCGAGTCGACTCACGAGTTAATGAGCTGAGCTTACCCAAACTCAAGCTCGGCTCATTTAATTTTCAAGCTTAAACATAGGCTCAAATTAAACTCGGCTCACCAGCTCACGAGCTCAACTTATCGAGCCGTTAATGAGTCGAGCTCGAGCTGGCTCATGAGCTGGCTTGACTCACTTCCAGCACTAATTGTAACTCACTTTAGTTACTAAGTTTGTAACACTGATTCTTTGAATAAAAAAATTCATTACATAAGCTGATAATTTGACTGTACTTTTGTACGAATACAATCAAATATTACAAACATATGGCTGTCGCCCATACAATATACTGAGCAAAAATAGAAAATAGTCTACAGGTTATTTATATATAATCCTGTAGAGTCATCACACACAAATAAAACTATCTTGCCTTCCACTGATCCTTACTGAGATGAATCTGAAACCATATACAAATACATAGATATAGTGAGAATTTAAAATTCTCAGTAGATAATAAAAATCTTATTTGGTGGTTTCAGCCGCTCTTCACGGAAAATATCATGACTATCACAAT
Source organism: Stylosanthes scabra (assembly GCA_036250425.1). Lineage (NCBI taxonomy): Eukaryota > Viridiplantae > Streptophyta > Magnoliopsida > Fabales > Fabaceae > Stylosanthes > Stylosanthes scabra. The sequence goes on along the minus strand of JASCZI010030403.1, from coordinate 144 downwards.
TATATAAAATAATGATGTATGCAAAAATGTCTTAATTTATTTATCTTTTCACTTTTCTTTATCTGCTTGTCTCACTCATCATAGGCTTTTTAGGGAATTTCCAACCTTTGGTGGATCTCATAACATCATGACAACAAAGCAGAA
>JASCZI010030402.1:60218-70708 GCA_036250425.1 Stylosanthes scabra | reverse complement strand
TTTTAATATCTATAATTTATAGTGGTACATACCCTATTTATTTTGTAATATGTGCATTGTAATTCAAGATTAATAGACCAATATTAGGAATTCATTAAAAAAAAAAAATCACCATGTTATAATAAAGGCAATTCATGGCACATTCCACGCTAATTTATTAAAGGGTGATAGGAGAAATGAATCATACAAAGAGAATTCAATTGCATGGCATCATCGTTTTTTTTCACTCATACACCAATACCGCCAAAACATGTGGAGGCACTCTCTTGGCCTAATGCCGCTATATCTATTGGTGTCACTGTATTACACTAGTGCCGCTGGGTCTATCAGCGGCATTCTGTCGCGCTGAAAACGGAGCAGAGTCACGCCACAACATCCAGCGGCACTCACTTAATTGGGTAACGCCACTACATCCAGCGGCACTACATAGGCAACGCAAAAAAATAAATACACACAGATTTATTTATTGAAGTAAATAATGATTTAATTATATTTATATATATAAAAAAACCCCACACACATATATATATATAATAATAATAGCAACTTTTTATTATAAATATTTGTTGCGTATATTATTTAATCTATTTAAATATATTTTGTAACAACTCTGCTTGCTATTATTTTTCATTACTCATAATCTGTCAAATTAATTGGCAAAAACATTTTCAAGCATTATCAACTTTTTATTTGGTATACATTATAATCTACCATATTAATAAATTAAAGTTCATTCATAATTTTATATCATATTTTCTGTCTTCGTTATCGATTATTTTTCCTAATTCTCTTATTTAAATATCTTGAAACACAGGCAAATAAATAAAACTTTAAAATTATGTCATAAAACATCATTCTTTAAAAAATTACAAAAAAATAAATATATATTTCGATTTTTAAATAATATAGCATTTTTAAATTTATACTTCATAATACAACTTTTTTTAAAATTTTTCACGATATCCCCCAATCTAATATATCGAAGAGTAATTCGTTGCGAAGCTATACTATATAGTGTAACTAATTAAGTTTCCACGCATAGCGCGGGTCTTAATCTAGTTCTTTTATAGTTGTTATTTATAAGAGTATCCACAACTATTTATTAATTTTTAAACAACTTTCACAATTACTGGTTCGTAACAACTAGTTTTATTGCTAATTTACAACGACTATTTTATAACAACTATGCTTTTGTAAATAGTAGTTCATAATAACATTGACTAATATTAAAACTTATATCACAAATTGGAATAAAACAAAATATATCACAAAATGAAATACATATTTAAAATGAAACAATTAATGCTAACTTACTACTTAATCATATGAACACAACCACCAATTAAGTAAATCAATTGGCAATATAGTCTTCACTTTTCTCACCTGCAATCTCATGAAGAGCTGATCGTTTTTCACTCATGATAGACGTGTCAGCATTAAGTATTTGCTTATACATTTTTCTTTCTCTTGTCATCCTTTAATATACCTTTGAGCTTGTAATTTTTATTTGTTCATTCATCTCTACTTAAATTTGTAACTCTTTTTTCTTGATTGTCATAATCTTTCTATCTATATTCCCTATCTTCTTCTCTTTCCTTTTCCCTATCCAATAACTCTTTTTTCCTAACATTCTTAATATCCTCCATGAGAGATAGTTTATTAACTACCGATGATTTCTTCTCGTTAATATCCTCAGACGGTGGTACTTTTTCCTTACCCTTTCTCTTACTCTATTTTTATCCTTGGGGTGAACAAGAGAGTCCACACCAGTATCCTCTGTTAATGGTATTTTTGGATTTGGTGACGATGAGTATGCTCCAATTGCATTGGCTTTAGTTCTCTGCAATCTTCACTTTGTATTGGTAAATGACCTACTCTTTTATGTCATCATAATGTGAATCGTTCCTTATGTTTTAACTAGTTTGATCATAGCAACTAAAAAATTGTGTAACTATCTTGTTGATATTATACTGTTGTTTCTTACATGCAATTGCATCCCCTTTTCATGTCTGGGTTAAATTCTTTGCAACAGCAGCTGATTCGATTCCAAAATATTTCACCCTTGTGGTGGGTATCGACTATAGGATCTGTCTGTTTAAACATTCAACCATGCACTGATCAACATCTCATCATCTTCCCATTTCCAGTGTCGTACACTATCTTTCCTACAATTTTCAATTTCATTATCATTGAGGTCGATGGCATCTAATCCACGCGAATTAACAAAATCTGAATATTGCAAATTTGGACTAGAATGTATTGGACTTTGATTCGATTGGTTAGAAAAGTCACCACCACCACTGAGTCTGGTCTTGTTGCAATGAATTAAGTTGGAAATGCGAAGGATGTTGGTGCTACTTTTCCTATTGAGGAATTAAATGAAGTTTTTTTTTAAAGAGGAAAGTATTTTCATTCATAGACTAGCCAAATGTCACTTACAGAAAGGCATAAAAAACATCATATTTATGTCTAAATAAGATGATAAATATCCTCTAGGTTGAACTAAAAACTGATAGGTGACGCAACATTCGATTACTAAGAATCTTAAAGGATAGGAATAAAGATAAACTAAGATCTCTTTTATTCCTAAACTTATACAGAAGTGCTGCAACATAAAAGGATACATCTTCTTTTTCGCATAGATCTGTATATTCTTTAGATATAAAGCATGTTCATGAACGAAATGTTACTTCCAATGTCTTCCTCCTAGATCTGAAGAGGTTTGTATCATCTGACCCAATTCTGCCACAAAGAGACCCAAACACACCACAAAAAAGAGAAAAACACTATGAAAGGGTTATTAAAGTAGCTGACACCTAGAAATATTCCAGGCCAACAAAAGGAAGAAAGCTTAAGGAGAGAGAGATTAAAGAGACAAAGGAGAGAGAGGGGCCAAAGAAACTAAACAACATGAAATGGAAGAAATAGAAAGGGATAGGTGGTTGAGTGAGTGAAAGGGAAGAAAAAATTAAAAATGAAGAAAATGAAAATAGAAAGGGGGCTAAGGGGAGGAAGGGCCACCACTACCGTGTGGTGGGTGAGGCGGCGGTAGCTCCTTTGAGGCTTTTTGGGCGTTCTTTATGAAGGAGGGAATTCAGAGAGTTGAGAGAGAGTTCGTGATTTACATTGTTACACATTATGAAGTAGTTGAGAATGGATGATGATGTATTTGTGAATTTTTACTATGTGATTGGAAAATAGGTAATTGAGTATTATAAGGAACTTAAAATTGAAATTATAAAGGTTTTGTGGATTTGGATTTTGAAATGTATTTGGTGGTGCAAAATTTTGATTTGGATTTTTTTGAGAATTTGAGAGGTTGAAAGTGTTGGGTATTTGGATTTTGAAATTTTTTTTTGAGAGAAATCAAAAAACGAGTTAAATTGATTTGGATCATTTTTATAAATGACAACAAAAATATTAATAAAATATTTGTTGGATAGATTTCTAATTTTTTTTGAAAATTGGAAGAAAATGTGAGAACGAAGTTGACATTTATAGATTAATGAATATTACCATTAGTTATTTTAATGTTTGGTTTGCAACGATTAGATTCACTTGCCATCCACTTAGCTTTCACTTATTCGTTTTCTATGAGCCCTGTGCAGATGGACTCCTTTTCTTTATAAACGAGCAAGGACTAATTTTTATTTCACTCCAATGTGACCCTCCTCACTTTTACTAACAAAAGTGAATATGGGTCCTTAGTCAAAGTCGTTAATTCAAACACATAACATGTTGGGTCAACCACGGATGTCAAGTTTCTCAATACCAAGTTTTGTTCACGGAGAAAGATATTTAAATTCTAGTCTCTCTTGTTTTACATCCTTGCTAATTTTATTTTATCTTTTATCTTCGTATACATAAATATACAATGCTTCAATCTATGTATTTATTTATATTAACTTTTTTCTCGATTTTTTAATATATATTTTAACTAAGCTTCATCAATATGCACTACTCTTTAGTGTAAAAAAATACCTACAACTTCAATTATCAAAATATTAAAGTTTATTCTGTTTAAGTTTTTTATATATTTAATTTTTGAAAAAATATCACTAAACTTCGATTCATGAAAATATCAGAGGTAGCATATTAAGTATATGTAGCTTCTTTGAGGCACACGTCTCATATCTCCTAAGGAGTCGTTTGCTATTCTTAATCTATAATTAACAAGGTTTTGAAAATCAGGTCGGGCATACATTGAAACGTTTGTATTATTGATTAATTGGTTTACTAGTCCAACTGGTCTAACCGAGATTCGACTGAATAAACCGTTTTCTAATATAATAATATAAAAAATAAAAATACGTACACAAATATAAATAAGCATTAAAATATAAACCGGTCGATTCATTTCTACCGATTCTTAAATTCTCGGTTTCTGCTATTTAATCGAATCAATGAGAATGTCAGTTCTTGATCCGATCGATTCAACTGGCCAGTCTGGTCTAGTTTTCAGATCTTTGATAATTAAGGTGGTTCATATTAAATATAGCATAAATTATTTAATGATAAAATGAAAATATTCACATCCAATTAATTTTGTGAATAACAAACAAAAAATGAATGATGTTGAGCACCTTGACAACAATGATATAAGAAATTGGAGAAGTGTGTTTTTTACGTTAATACTTTATACCACAATGACAAAATAGAAATGGGGGATGATGAAAAACAACAATGGAGAATGAAATGAAAATTGAAAAACAAAGAACATCATCATTGGAGTAGTTTTGAGTTTTCCGCAAAATGTTAGAAAGAGGAGGTGTAAGAAGAAATATTTGGGGAAGAAGTGATTTTCATCGAAGCGGTTTTGCCCAAAATGTTAGAAAAAGGAAAATTTGATCAAAGTGGTGGAGAGAATTTCAAGTTTTGGTGAAAACCAAATATTTGGGGTGAAGAAGAGAGACAAAGCAGTGAGAGAGCGCGCAAAATAGCATATCTCACAAAAAAAAATGATAGCGTATATAAACTTGAGAGTTAATTTGGCAAGATCACTCAAACTCACACAGATAACACTATTATTTTCTTGGTCTCAAACTGACCAACAATATACTTATTAAAATAAGAGAGAATTCCAAGTCATCAAAAGTCAAAACATTTCATTCAAGAGGAGACATAGCTAACAATCATGTTTTGAGGTATTCATTATTAGGTGAATTCTATGTTGTGGAAGATCAATCCCCTTTACACATGTATGTATATGTTGTTGGTATTTCATTGGATGGATTGGCATGGGAGAGGTAGCCCTGCAAAATCTGTTTTCGGTACGTCACAGACAAGCACTGTTGAAATGTGGAAAATCATGTGGTTTATTAAGGTATGTTAATTGTAATGATGATGATTAGTAATGTTAATTAAGGATGTTATTGTTGGGCTTAGCCTCATTGGGTCATTTTTTATGGGTGTGGTAAATGGATGCTTGGACATGGGCAATAATGAGCTTGCTTTGTATTAATTATATGGTGAATGTGAAATGAGAAAAAGTTATAAATCAAGTGTCAAATAATAAATAGCAATCAGTGTGTTACCACTGTAAAAAAGATAAATAGGTATGTCAAAAAAAAGAAGATAAATAGGAATAAAGAGAAAAAAAAGGAGAGAAAAATGCGAGATAAATTAAAAGATTCGCGTATTGAGGGAGTGGATAATATGAGTTAATAATGAATTTATATAATTTGGTTGCTAAGATATGTGCGTATCACTATATGACGATTTTAGAGCGGTGCAAAATTTTCATATGGTAATCTTTGTTGATCTCGCATTCATTCATACAATTACTTAAGAAAAATGCAATTATATAGTTATACGTTATTTTATAAAAAAAAATTAACTTATCACTTATTATCTGTTCTAAAAAGGCAGTTGTTCTCTTTCGAAATCATTAGTTAATGTTTTTTTTTTACAATTTTTAAATTATTAATAATAATAATAAATTAATAAAAATAATAATTATTACGAGAATAATGGTATTTATGTTTATTTTTTATAATTCTTGGAAAACGAAATATGTGAACATATTAAAAATACGACTACGTAGTGAAGGATTTTAATTTATAGTTTTTTTTTATAATACCCTGAATTAAATTATACCAATTAACCAAAAATAATTTATTAATTGTTTCTATAGTATTTATATTTGAAAAATAATTATAAAATATTAGTCAATTCGTAAATAATAATTATACTAATATTGTAGCTGTAAATCGAGAGAAATGTTGGAGAAGTGAGTATTATGTCATTTTTTTTTTTACTTCAAGGAGAAATTTTTTTGATGTTGACCAGAGTATCCATCATACCGAAAGTCTAATAACTAAACCCTCGAATACAGCAGAAGCATAGTGGGCGACCCTCCCAAGTAAGCTCGCTCCATTCCCATTTTTTAGGGAGAAATATTTTACTCCGTTAAATTTCACAACCCCTCCATTCTTTTATCCAACCAAAATATCATATTGGATCAGCAACTACCTTCTTCTGCTTTGTTTTTTCATGAGTTTATCCCTGGTTCCCCCTCCACACAACCTTTTTCAAATGTTCAATTTTCTTCATTCAATGGAAAATAAAATATTGCAAGAACTCAACTGGAGCCCAATCTATTCTACATTAATTAACTCCACTAAACATTCTTAATGAAATTAACTTAACCCCCTTCTTGTGCCGACTCAGACACGACAGATTCTCTTCTACTTTATGTCTCAATCACCCTTCTCATTTTCATCTCTCTCATGTCAATCTATCCAATAAAATGCCAACAAGTCAACAACACATACATACATACATACATACATACATGTGTAGAAAGAATTCACTCTCAAAATCATAGAATCCACCTTATTATTCATCACTTGTAACGAGTAAAGGCACTAATACAAATGAGACCAATACAATTTGCAGTGACAACTTGATCAACTTCTTCATATTACCTTTATCCAATTATTCACTTGCGTAAATAACTTAAATAATTGGTTCGACTCTTCAAAATTGTTGTTTACCACATCATTCATGATAATTCTAGTAATTCATCAAAGTGTGGCAGCAAAAATCAAATTGTAGTGAAGCTCGAATATTGTAGAATTCAAATTGAAAATCTATTATTCTGATTTTTCAAAAATCAACTTGTCATATGTTTCTTATCCTTCAACCTACTTGTAACTTCCAATTCAATTCATGTTTTATTTTGTATGACAGTGGTGTTTTAGCAATAGTAAATATAATCCTAAAGAGGCTACTATTATTAGGAGGAACAAAAATATTTTTATGTTGATGTAATTACTCTACTTATATTTTGTAATGAGTAGTGTTAAGTAACCAATAGATATCAATCAACAATCAACCAACAAAAACACAAAAACTGATCACTTGAGAAAATAAAACTAATCATTCAAAATTTGATAAAAGTTGATCATCTAAAATTTTTGAAAAATAAATTATGCATAAAAATAAAATTGATCATAAAAATGATCATCTGAAATAGTAGAAAATGATCATCCAAAATTTGGTGAAAATAATAATAAAAAAATTGAAAAACAGATCATCCTAAATTAAAACCGACAATAACAATCAAACTTGTGAAAAAAGATGGGATGAGAAGAGGAAGAAGACGACAGCGTTGGCGAGCTGAAGAAAAACCGTCACCGCCATCAAACTGAGTAGAAGAGGAAAAAGAGAGAAATGGAGAAAAATTGGCAAATAGAGGAAAGAGAATAGAAACATGGACAGAGAGAGCACGACGTGAAATAGAAGGGTGGATACCGTGTGCGAAGGCGTCAATGAAGGGTTGACAAAATCGCTTTCACTACTGTTTGTGTTGCTCCGTCGATCTTGCTCTTCCTTTGTTGCATTTTTGTCTTTGCGTGCAGAGGTCGATGTTGGCATCTGCGGTAACGTCCTTGTAGAAAGGATTCTGATGGTAGTGGTGATGATTGAGGTTGGGATGCAAAAGAAGAAAGTGATCGAAGGGAATGGTAGGTGATGTTGGCTGGTATAACTTTTGTCACACATACTTTTTCTTTTGTAATAAATGATTAGTCATCTTACACAAATGCTAGTTTTTTTTTTTTTTTGACAGAATAAAATAATTTTCATTCATAAGAAGCCAAATGACACTTATGTATAACATAAAAAAACATGAGATTTATATTAAAAAGGAAGATACATATTCTATATGCTGAACTAGAGTTTGATAGGATGCACAATATTCGATTAGTATGATCTTAACAAGTAGAAATTGGGATAGCTTTAAATCACCATTGTTTTCGAATCTACACAAACGTGTTGCAACATCGTAGAATACATCTTCTTCTTCTCCACACAAATTTGAATATTTTTAGATTTTAAGTGGGGGGAGAGCACTGCCTTGATAGGTGGGGAGGCGACCATCTTGCACTGAGAGAGAGAGAACATAAAGAAAGAAAGAACATTGTTCAAATTGTATTGAAGTATTTACACAATGTTAGTTATTTTTTTTTAGTAACCAAATAAACAACTCAAAGAGCAACACAATTAACTATAATCCTGCAAAAGAAGTATATGGAGTCACCACCAGTTTCCAACTAGTCATTGTAATCACTCAAGCTATTAGCATCTCTGGCAACATCATCAAAGTGAAAAATCTAATCTCAAACAAGAAGCTCCAAAATATTCTCAGCAAAATCACATTCACCACCATATATATGACCCGAATGATTCTACAGAAATAAGAAGACATTCAAATTGTCCATTTGGCAAATTCAATCTTTCAAACCAATTTGCTAGTTAATTGATATAGTAATAACTTAATTTACAATTAAAAATTTAAAATTAAATTGATTTATTTTAACATTCAATGGCTAATTAAATTAAATTATTCAATGAAAACTCAATAACAAAATTAATTAACAAATACAGTTTTTATTATACAGACGATATATATACTTTTAATGTATCTTTTTACATAATCAATAAAATTATGCGAGTAAAATACCAGTGAGGCCCTGATAATGACGTCAAAAACCCAGGAGGCCCCGATAAAAAAAAACCCTCAACCAGCCCCTAGTATTAATCTCTGTTTGCCAAGTAAGCCCTTCTATGCTAATGGAATTGTTCAAACGTTAATGGAGTTGGCTAATGTGTCATGTAAACGGGATGAGTTGTAGCTGATGCAAAAAACTTGGAGCTGCAAAATACAAACGGGGTCAAGCCGGCCCAAACACAGACAATATTCCCCTATCTCTCTCTTACACAAAACTCTCTCTTCTTTTCTGTAATTATGCAATACCACTGTAATTTTCTCCATCCAAAATATTCATTGATAAAGCTTAATCGCGAGGAAGACTAAGCTGCTAATGGTGGAGTATAAATGGAAGAGAGAAAACTGTTATGTGCAAATAAAGGACTTGGAGTATTATTAGGGTTCATCAATGGAAGGAAAAAGATGAAGATTAATGTTGAAAAAAATTATCTAGAATTGGGTGAAAAGAAGAAGATAAAGAAATTATCAAGGGCCGAATAGAAGGAAGAAGATGAAAAAAATTATTAGGGGTTGGGTGGAAAGAAAAATATGAAGTTTATTTTTAAAAGAAATTATCAGCGGTTGTGTAGTTTATCTTACATGTCACTTAATAGACAAATCATCACTTAACTTGTCATGTATGTATGCTCTGTTAATCCAATACTGAAAAAGACTCATGAAAGGGCTAAATTGTCAAACATTCATAGAAATCAAGAGCCGGGTCAGGTGTCAAAATTCCCCACGCCACGGAGATTCCCGTGGGGAACGCCCCGAATGGGGACTCGAAGGTGGGGAATTTTTCCCGCGAGGACGGGGATGGGAGGTGAAATCCCCCAAGGCAGTGGCGGGGACCCGAGCGGGGAATCCCCGACCCCATCCCCGATATAAAATAAATACCTAAAATATTCTTATTTAGATAATATATATCGTAACCTTTTATATAATTTTACATTTCAAAATTTACCTAACTTGAAATGCCTCAAAAATCCTTATTAATTAATTTCTAGCATTTTTTTAATCATTTTACATCTTATTATGTTGTAATATTTTATATTTCTGATTATAATATTGAGTTTTAAATGATTTATTATTTTAGACAATATATATTTATACGATGTTTCACTATATTAATATTTTTATATTAATTTTTCAATTTTTTATTCATTTTTATTAAATATCCATTAAAGAGAGACATGGAACGAAGAATCCGTGGCTGTGGGCAATGAGGAATCCGCGGGGAATGAGGACGAGAACGAAAATTTCCTCGTGGCGGGAAATGGGGCGGAGACAGGGAGAGATTTTGGGAGCAGGGATGGGGAGCGAGAATGCATTCCCCGCCCCGCCCCATTGACACCCCTAACTGGGATGTAGGGGCGTGTTTTGTAGATTAGCACACTCTAAAATTACATAATTGGCTATCTATTAAAAAAGAATAATAAATTATGCTGTCATATAGCACAACTTTAATTAATTGTTATTTTCTTTTAGTAACTTAGTA
>JASCZI010030402.1:47356-60070 GCA_036250425.1 Stylosanthes scabra | reverse complement strand
TTTATATATTAAAAAAAAAAAAAAAAAACACAGGCATAACACAAGGTATATTCGAGTTCGAGTGGCTCACTTAATTCGCTCAACTTCAAAGCCACGCCCACAAACCAACCTTTGCCCAAATTCAACTCCTCCACTCCATCAGACCACCACCACTCTCCACTCTCTCCTCCACAAAAATCAAAACACAAGCAGCTTAGCAATTAGCAACATAACATTTCCATTCACTGACTTAGAGAGAGAGAGAAGAGATGCCAGAGGAAACGACGTCGATCGACTATGTTATGGAGGCAGCGTCGGGGCCACACTTCTCCGGTCTCCGCCTCGACGGTCTCCTATCCTCCCCGCCGTCCTCCAACACATCCTCCCCCGCCCACCGCTTCTCCTCCGCACCCGATCTTTCCTCCGCCCTGTCCCCCGATTCCCTCAACCAGCCCTTCGTTATTGGTCACTCTTCCTTTCTTACTTCCAATTTTCCCCTCTAATTGTTTAGGTTAATTATTGAACGGGATTGAAACAATGCTAAACTTGCTTGCGCAGGTGTTTCGGGAGGTACTGCTTCAGGGAAGACCACTGTCTGTGACATGATCATTCAGCAGCTCCACGATCACCGCGTTGTTCTTGTCAATCAGGTACCGGATTTTTATTTTCTTTAAGATAATAATAATAATAAAGGATGCTATATATTAATTTTAATATAGTATCTATGTCTCGTCTTGAGTTTTGGTTTAATTAGGATAATTTTATCCGTAGCCTATAAATAGACATTTGTCATTGTACATGAATATCAAGTTTATTCTTGATTTATTATTATAAATTTTAACAACAACAATAATAATAATAACAATTAATAAGTTTTTTAAATTGTTGTGTTAGGTGTTTTTGGTTTTGTTTTTGTCTTTGTAGGATTCATTTTACCGTGGTTTGAGACCTGAAGAGTTGGAACGAGTTTCGGAGTACAATTTTGATCATCCAGGTATTTTTATGTATTTATTTATTTATTTTGAAAGTTACGAAACATTCTGTCCTAGAGAGTGTTTGTTTTTGTTAGTATGGTACTTTTGATCTTCACTTGTTCGCTGTTCATGTTGCTTTAGTTAGAGAATTAGCATGGCTTCTTAGCTTGCAAGTTCATATTATACATATCAATAGTTGATTTCGTAATAATAGAATGTACTCAAATTTAGTTAAATTTGCCTATATGACTGCTTGATTTGATTGTAGCTTTGTTTGTTGAAATTGACATATGTGTTCATTAGTTGGGCTTTTTAACCTATTTTCTTTCAGGAAAAGCTGGTAGCGAAAATTACAACTATAAAATCAATTTAATTCATTTTTAATGTGTTACAACTTCGTAACATGGAAAGCAGAACTTTTATCCAAAAATAAAAGGAAAGAAGAAATGATTCATAAATCAATTCTAATCACATGTTTTTGTTACGAGTTTCAAAGATGAGAAGTGGTTTCTGATATTTAATTCAATTAAAATCATTTTCAAGTTTTAAATAATTCCAAAATATCCTTTTTTTGACAGTGAGTTGATGATATCCTTAAATGATTTTATTATATTGCAACCAAAAAAGAAAAGTAAAAGAAAAGAAAAAATTATGTAATGCTCTTTTGATCCTATTTTCTTTGCCATGTGTTGGATCTTATTTTCGTTGTAGATGCCTTTGACACTGAACAGCTATTAGAGTGCATGGGAAAGCTTATTGCTGGCCAGAGCGTGCAGGTGCCAATTTATGACTTTAAGAAGCACCAACGGTGTTCGGATAGTTTTCGGCAGGTATCATTTCCCAGAATGTTTAGGAATATGTATCTATGTAGTTGATGGATAAGTTTTACAAGAGGTCTTTAGCTTATGGTGCTTTAAACTTGACTCTAGCCATTTTTTTTTTTGGAAGTGCATATGCAATACAATCTTAAATTGATTACATGATAATTTAATTTGGTTATTGGACATTTTTAGCTGCCTTTGTATTTGCATTATTCATTTGTTTTCCCCCTGTTATGATTTGTTTCAGTCATTGGCGTTGTCAGTTATAGCCAGCACACCCTTCTATTACTTTAGTCATCTAGATACAATAAAATAGCCTTATCCAGGATTTACTAATTCTGTTAAAGCATATGTTTTATGATTGAAAGAAGAAATACCATTATATGGAGGAGTACAAACAAAGCAGAATTATATTATATGAGCTATAATTTTTATGTCATGCTAGGTCCATGACTCCGTGGGTAAAATCTTGTGTTAAGTTTGGCCTATATACTCCTACCAATTACCATGAGAAAATGGAGGACGTCATCATGTTATTAGGGAGGGGGGAAAAATTAGTGAGATGGAATGAAGCAGATGTATTATTCCATTCGTCTTGTTATTAATTAGTTAGTATGGAGCTTTCTTCCAAAATGATTGTACTGACACCAATAAGAGGGATGTAAGCATGGTACACGTGTCAGAAGTTTTCCTTTTTACTCTTTCCAAATTCCAAAACCTTAAAACATACTAGGTTTTAACTTGAGTACAAACTCAAGTTCTACTGCCACACCAAAAGCCTTTTCCGCGTGAATGACTGTTGTTCAATTCAGAAACATATATGTTTCTGTCTAACTAAAATTACTCATCTGATGGGGAAAAAGATTTGCTCAACTCCCACCAAATGTAAATCATGTATTTTTGTACATGGCGAAATCTCCATTGAAACATTTTGTATGTCTTAGGTGTGGTCCAAACTCCATTTGTTTTTATATATAAGAAATTTTATACATTAGCAAGTGTAGAATGTTACAAAAAGAATGGAATATATGATGTCCTTGTTACTGATCACTAGAACCAACAAACGAAAACTTTAAATGAATAAATTTTCCAATCTCTTACCCTCATTCAAGTCAGAAACCTTTACAAGAGCTTGCACCAAGTAAAAGCCAAGAACCTAATCCTGTTCCACAAAATGCTCCGTCATGGACCCCAAAATCTTCTTTAATGGAAAATGCTGATGTTCAATTTAAAAACATTTCAGCTGTTTCCTTGATCGTCTTACTTCATGCATGCATCAGTAGATGAAGTTAGTTCTTCAGGTCCTACAAAAATACATTTTGTACCTGTTGAAGAATTTACTATGTTCTATTTTATGAGTATTCAAATATATCATACCATAGCTGTGGCAGTAAATTTAGCATTTTTTATTGTGTTTTTTGGTTTACCATCTCTAATATCTGCTCAGGTCAATGCTTCTGATGTCATTATATTGGAGGGAATTCTTGTATTCCATGATCAGGGTGTCCGGGATTTAATGAACATGAAGATCTTTGTTGACACAGGTTTGTTAAATATGTCCAATCGCATCTCATGTATATTTTTGCAAAATACTTAGAATTTATTGTTAATCATTTTCAATCTGTATCTCTAATGTTGTCTTGTTTTGAATTATGTTAATCCAAATGCTTTCAAAAATAAAAAACAATTTGAAATTGAAGCTTTCACTATTAGATTGGCTACTGGCTAGGTTGAATATCACTATGCATTATACAAAAAACTATTATTCCTGCAATTTATGAAAGGACTCCCTTGTTCGGTTGTTCCTTATTGACTCTCGTTTTATCTTTGGTTGTCAATCGTTTGCAGATGCTGATGTCAGACTAGCTCGTAGGATTAGACGTGACACAGTGGAAAGAGGCAGGGACATAAACTCTGTTCTTGAACAGGTAATGCCAACAATGTTCTCAGTAACCACAGTTTAATTGCACCTAGGCTAATAATGAGTATGAATTTTAATTATTTTTTAATAAGTTTGAAACATGAGATGTGAAATGCTGCACTATGTCAATTAATATGATTTTAGAGTAGTTTAATCTAAGAGGTGGAGCTGAATAATGTTAGGTACAGAATTAATGGTATGAATGTATTAATGAGAAATAGGTTAAAGGAATGAGTTAAATGATGTGGTTGTATTAGCTGTAATGCTGTGAAAATTTATTGTTGGTTTTGGAGATTAGATTGACAAGCCTCTTTGGATGTTAGCATGTCCTTGTTTTCATGTGTTAGTGTGGTATCTTTTATGAGCTGTTTTCTTGTAATGAAGTAATGAACTCATAACACCTTAGTGTTACTGATTGAAGTATTTCAAAAAATAAATAAATAAATAAAATAAAAAGATAATTGTATAGCTCAAATGACATGTGAACTATCACTTTCAAGATTTATATCTTGCTGCTGACAGTGTTGATTTTGCAGTACGCAAAGTTTGTTAAGCCTGCCTTTGACGATTTTGTTCTACCATCAAAGAAGTATGCTGATGTGATCATTCCTCGGGGTGGTGATAATCATGTTGCCATTGATTTGATCGTGCAACATATTCGCACAAAGCTTGGTCAACATGATCTGTGCAAAATATATCCAAATGTTTATGTTATTCAATCCACATTCCAGGTATATATAGACATCCTTTTTTTAAAAAAAAAATATTTCATTTTTAGAATTCAAAACTCTGGAAGATCATGTGACATAGTCATGTTTCTGACAGAAACACACTGGATAACTTTCCTCTAATGAAGCATTTTATAGACATGGATAATTCTTGCAGTTATCATTTCTGTTTTAAGGCTATAAGCTGTTATAGTTCTAAGAATTAATCTACGTGTACCACTGTACACCTCCGCACACACCATTTATAACAAGGAAAAATGTATGCTGATGTTTACATTTTTCCATGTTGACAATGGTGTGTACGGAGGTGTACAATGGTACATGTAGCATTACCGTAATTCTATTTGTTCCATTTTTATTTGGTTGCTTATTGATTGTGCTTATGTGTTTCAGATAAGGGGGATGCATACATTGATCCGTGACAAAGACATATCAAAGCATGATTTTGTATTTTATTCTGATCGGCTTATTCGTCTGGTATTGTATGCGTTATTGCTCTCTTGGACTTCTTTATTATCGGTTTTTATATCCTTAGTAAGCTGGTATATGGGAGATAACTTCATTTTCTGATCATAGGTTGTTGAGCATGGTCTTGGTCATCTTCCATTTACTGAAAAGCAAGTCGTTACTCCAACAGGTAATTTTTTGCCCTAATCCATCTCTTGGCAGTTTTTATGTTCATCACAACCTGTTTGGACCAAGAGTTGTATTTTTTGAACTGATTTATATATGGACAAAAAGCAATGTCAGTACATAAATTGAGGTTTGTGTTGATTATACTGACTCACTTGGATGATGTTTTAAACAGGATCTGTCTATACTGGTGTTGATTTCTGCAAGAAACTATGTGGTGTTTCAATTGTTCGAAGGTGAGCTTTGAACCAGGTATTAGTTTTGGCCGGTCAAACCTAATTAGGATAGTGCTACTAGAAATGCATTGATGGAAACTTCAACATTACTTCCCTTGTTTGGTTAGACTAGTAGTCCTCAGTTTCAATTTACCATAAAGTGATCATTCAGTCCTTATTCTAAAACTAGAATTATTCACCACGGTATTCTGTCTAGGCCATTTGCCTTAAGCTGGATATTTGTCATTTTTTGCATAACAGTGGTGAGAGCATGGAGAACGCACTTCGTGCATGTTGTAAGGGCATTAAAATAGGAAAAATTCTGATTCATCGGGATGGAGACAATGGGAAACAGGTATATAAAACTTTTCAGAACAATGGAAGTGTCTTATAGCAGACCTCATCTATAGGATTCTCTATGGATGTTAGTCTTTAATGGTAGAATCGTTTCCTTTTATGAGCAGCTTATATATGAGAAGCTTCCCAAGGATATTTCAGAACGTCATGTCTTGCTTCTTGATCCTGTCCTTGCTACAGGTGATTTCTTTATCCACTATTTGGTGTTTGAACTTATCAGTGGGATATATTTCCTGAAACTGTTTATGCGAGCAATTCATGCACCTATTATTGTATTCTTTAACTCGTGGGAGAAATCCAATTTTATATATGCATGAAGTGTACTTAGCCTAGGATGGTAAAGTAGTAGATATTTACTTCAAGTTCTTTACTCAAACGGTGTACCTGTGGTTGCCACTGGTTCACATTATATTTGTGAACATGGAATGTTGTTTTCTTGGGGTCAAAGGGGATAGAGGCGATGATAAAAGAACACAATCACGATAACATGGAATCAGCTGCGTAGCTAGATTCCAACCGAGGGACAGAAAAAACCTGAGAGTGATGACCGTTAAATATTTTCGTTGTTATTCTAGTCATTTAGCATTGATCTGTGTTGCTAACCCATTTTGTTTTAATTGCTGATAAAATGTTGACATCAATAACTTACATTGTAGGTAACTCCGCCAACCAAGCAATTGAGTTACTCATTCAGAAAGGAGTCCCAGAGTCCCACATTATATTCCTCAATCTCATTTCTGTGAGTTAAAATTTCACCGTATATCTAATTTCGAGTATTTGATTATTATTTCTCACTTAAGGTACACACTTTTGAACTCAGGCTCCTGAGGGGATCCATTGTGTGTGTAAACGGTTTCCCTCCTTGAAAATTGTCACATCTGAGATTGATGTTGCTTTAAATGATGAGTTTCGGGTTATCCCTGGATTGGGTGAGTTTGGTGATCGCTACTTTGGTACAGATGATTGATCCTACAGGCTAAGTGTAACCTGATCTATTTTGGGTAAGCTGCATAGCCTTGAAGAAATGAAAAGGAGAACAATGCATTGTAATGAGATATGAAGGATTCAAAAGCCAACTTAGGCTATGACTTGGTGCAACCGGATTAAAATAAAGATGAGGGAACACACTGATAGATTGATAATGCATGAATGGTTTTCATCATGTTAGTTTGCAGTACAGATGATATTGTCACCAAAAAACGCTAGTTGAATATTCAACCCATCTGTCTGTTTAGTGAAGGTTTATGTGCAATGTTTGTTATACATAAATAGGTCTAAAATATGGATGACCTCTTCAAATTATGAAACCTCATAATCTAAAGTTCTCTTTAAACTATGCAACCTCACACACACTGTATTTTCCGTATAGGTTGGTTTGAAATACAATAAAATTGGGATTAATTTGATTTCAAAATGAAATTCTTAACTGTGGGATGAACACTTTCCTATCTCATCTCGAAGCTTTACTTTTCATAGGTTTGCCTTTCTTCTGCTTTCAATCAATGCCAAACATATGCATGCAGAATCAAGATAACTTTGTCAAGGTTTTATGTGTTTAGAGTAAAGAGTGGGATAAGTTTGGATATCTTAAGATAAAGGTTAATTCCTATTAAGCTCTAGTACATTGACTAAACATATGAATTACATCATTTTACCATTTACAAACCTATGAGATCTTACCATTTCAAACATCTAGTCAAATATTTCTTTCTATGATTTTGGGTTTTCTTATTTTATTTCAATCTCACCTTAACTTTTTACTTTATTACTAGTTTGTTTTGTTTTGTTTTTCTCAATTGCCTATCTCTTTGGTTTGCACTTTGCACTAGGAATTAGGATATTCACAACGTCTATATTTTTCTTTTCTTTATTTTATTCCGATTACACCACAAAGTCTGTAACCTTTTCAAGCAAAGTAAATATCGGTGCATACTAAAACATGTTGAAAGTGCCTTCATATGAAGATTTTTGTTTTTGACCGTTGGATGATAAATTGAATGGTTAGATTTTAGTATATTATAAAAGTGTTATATTTTTAAAAGTTTTGCTATTTTCTTTAAAAGTGTAATATAAAAAATCAAAATTTCATATGAAGATAATTTTGACATCTTCATTTGAGTAATGGCCAAACTTCATTCATATCTTTCAAGAAAATTAAACTCGAGAAAGATAATTAAGAAACATAAATTTTTAGGAAAATTCTACTATGAAGATATTTAACTGTCTTCTAAATAAAGATATTGTCATATTTAGAAGTTTATCTCTCTTATAATAATAGTATTAATTACACATCAAATTTTAAAGAAAAAGATTGGTAACCATTAGTAATTAACCATATATAGCCATATGTTGCTATATTTGAGATTTTTTAATACTTTAATAAATTATATTTGCGCGCCTATGTTGAGTATCATACCATTAATTGTCGTGGGTTTTATTTCATTTCTAGCCATTTATTACCATTAATCCTTCCTACTATTATATATCTAACCGTTGATAGATAATTATAATTCACCTTTATACGTTCATTGAATATATATTTTTTTCAAAATAAAATAAAACAAGCCAGAATATACGTTCTTTGTATATATAATAATAATTGCATTTATAATTTCTATTATTTTGTATTTTTTAAACACAAATATTAGATATAAATATTTAAACTTTAAAAATAGAATTTTTTTTCTATGACATTGCCTTTTCATCTTTAAAATTTTTTAAATTTTATTTCTTTTTATTGATTATTTATTACTTTTTCTAAGTATCATCTATTACAAACACATAACATCCATAATTTCATACTTATAACATTCATAATTTTATATATATAACATCCCTAATTAAAATAATTTTTATAATTAATATACTCAATTATATATATATATATATATATATATATATATATAAAATAAAAATCAGTCAAAACAACCCAAATTTTATTTATTTTGTTTTAATTAATTATTATTGAGATAAATAAATAATTTTAGATGTTATATATAAGAAGTTACGGATGTTATAGTTAAATATAATAACTTTGTGTTATCGTCTCTTTAACGTTATCCTATAAGAATTTCGTATTTTTATATGAAGGAAAGATTATATAAATATAGATGTAGTAATAAGAGAATTTTGTTTTAATTCGTATCAAATTTGAATTGATGTAATTAAATGCTAAGATTCAGTTATGAAAGGAAATTAATATGTGCTAATTAAATAAGGGAAGTAGTTTATATCTTTTTTCAAAAAAATTAATAATATACTAATTAAGTTAGGGAGGTGATTTACACTCTCTTATATATATATGAGAGTATTATTAAATATGTAGATTTGATATTCTATGGCTACCTATTATAACCGAATTTTAATAGCACAATGGTTAAGATTCAATAAAGTATCTATTTTTATTAGAAGATACTTTTTAGTGTCTTCACAAAAACCTTTCAAATTTTTATTGATCTCAATCAAGAACCAACTTGTGTTGGTATATATGTTCTAATGTTTTTTTTTTTTCAAAAAATAAGTCAGTCTAGATGATGTGTTTACTATTTAAGTTAATTAGTGAATTTTTCAATAATCAATTTTAAACTTTACATAAATTTAATTATTAATGATTCAAATAAGAAATTAGTCAAATTACATCCAAGTTTTATAAATTGAATTTTTTTATATATTTTAGATGAGATTTAAATTCAAAATCTCTTAAAATAATATTATATTTATTCGAGCTCTTGTTAGCTAATCTGATTGAACCTAGGTCGGCTCATTTTCTAATAAGTAAGAGGTAAGTATGGCATTAAAATTTAACTCATTGTATTTTACGTGAAGTTTATAATCAAATATCAAATATATGTGAAATCTAGAAGTGGGTTCCTCTTGTAATTATTTTGAGCATAATCAGACATGCATTTGCTGGTGACATTGCCGTTGTGACTTGTGATATTTTCCCTCGTTAGTTATCCATTCGCAAAGACAGCTCACACTCACAGCAAGCTCCTCCCTCAAAGAATGACCCTCCGTCTTCTCTCGGCTCCACCGTCCTTCCCTCTCTTCACCTGCCATGCTTCCTCCACCACCTCTGCCGCCGTCCGCCCCCTCCCTTCGCCTCCTCCGCCGCTTCCTCAACTCTCGTCGTCGCCCCCTCCTTCTTCCACTCCTCAGCCCCCGCTAACTTGCGCACTTCACTGTCCCCACTTCCAATCGTAAGCACCACCTTCTCCTTCTCTTATATCTTCTTTAACACTTGTTATCTTCGCTCTGTAACTTCTTTTTTTTTTGTTAATTTTTTTTTCAGATGCTCCGGGTGCACGCACGAGTTCAATCTCCACCGTCCGGATATACTTGAAGATGCTACCGATTTCTTTCGCAAACATGGAGTCTCCGATTTCACTTTCGATACCTGCAAACTGGTACTTTTCGATTTTGTTTTCAACTTCGAGTTTTAATTAATTAATTAATTAATTAATTTTCATTTGATTTGGTTTTGTTAGTGGGGTTGGAGGTGC
The DNA here is from genome assembly GCA_036250425.1 of Stylosanthes scabra. NCBI lineage: Eukaryota > Viridiplantae > Streptophyta > Magnoliopsida > Fabales > Fabaceae > Stylosanthes > Stylosanthes scabra. The sequence continues at coordinate 49,940 of JASCZI010030402.1, read as the reverse complement.
CGTGCGAAATTGGCTGTGAGAGGCTCTTCATCTGATCCTCTCATTGGTCTCTATGAAGAGGGTACTCATAACGTAGTTGACATTCCACAATGCAAAGGTGAATAACTCAGTCACTTTCTTCACTTCGCTCTGTTTTATGAGTGCGTGTCTGTACTTTTTCTTTATTTTATTATCAATAATAAATTTCATTTTAGTGTTCTTACTTGTTGACATGATATTATGCTAAGTAAGCTTTCTGTGTGCTGTGGTTTTTTTGGGCAGCTCATCATCCAACTATTAATGCTGCTGTTGAGCTGCTTAGACAGGGTAATTTCTTGTAGTTTTTATTAACTATTTGCTTATTGATTTTCTTTTTCTGTTTTTTGTTAAGTTCTTTTGGGAAAATTTTTCAATCTCGTCTAGGTATTGCTGAATTGGATATTGAACCATTTGTTGAAGATGAGGGTACTGGCGAGTTGCGATATGTTCAGGTAAATGGTATGTAATAATATTGAATATGTTAGCTGTTGAGTTCAATTGACAATTGAAGTTCTGGATTGGAAAGTTTTTTGATGTTGGGTGGGTGTATGCAGATGGCTGTAACTACATACAACACATCTCTTCCGGCGGCAGAACGATATATGAAAGGTTCCTTGTTGCTATTGAATTATGTGAAAAAAGTTGAATTGATATTGTTTTGCTGATGGAATTAAACAAAATTTTTGACCATTTAACTTTATTCATACTGTTTCAGGAAAGGTTCAGGTTACTTTAGTTTGGAATTCAAGAAATGAAAATTCACCTAGTTCAGATAAATTGAATGAGTTGGCAAATGTGAGCTTGCTACTTCCTTTTCTGTTTTTAAATGACGTAAGTTAATGTGTCAATCCCCTTTTAATCACATAATAAAGTGACAATTTCTTTGATCGGCTTCAGTTTCTATGGAAAAATGGTGGGCCCAAAAGCAAGCTTCATTTACTCCATTCTGTGTGGGTCAACTTTCAGACTTCGACAAACAATGTGAGTTTAAATTTTTCATATGAAACAAATGAGTGACTTGTGGTTGGCTAAATGGAAAATGGTATTGTTAATGTCATTTGACAATGATGGATGTAGAGTTGCAGTTGTGAAGGAAACAGAGCGCATGTTTCTTTACTGCTTTTGAATATAGATCATATGACACTGTTATTAAGTTCTCTCTTAACTCTGTAAGGTGGCAGAAATATGCAACATGATAGCATTGTGTCTTGAATTATTTCTTTAATTGTAAGTGATGCTGGACTATCCATTTTTGCAAATGGTCTCAATGGAACTGGAGGTTGACAGGAATGATTTTGTTAATACAAATTTGATGGAAGTTTTTGGATAGTGAAATTTCGTATTTATGTCACATAAGCTATTCTTTTTTTCTGGGATACTTTCTATGCCGACCTTGCAGTCATTTTTTTCCCCTTGACTATATATGATTACTATATATTCATGCTTTTAGAATGTTTACTTGGTGGCGCAGATAATTTTTGGGAATAGATGGAGACATCTTCTGGGAGAAAGAGATTTTTGGGAACATGTTGGTGGAATCGATGTCTCCTTGGCTCCTTCTAGTTTTGGCCAGGCAAATACTAGGGTAAAGACTCTAATGCTGTGAATTATCATAATCTATTAAGCAATTCTGGAATTTTTTCAATTGGTATTTTGAATCAATTACTATTTAAGCTAGGACAAGAAACAAAATATAAACACTACACATTTATATAGATATAAAATCATGGTATAGACGTACATGGCCACATCCATTTAGTATAACTATATCAAGTGTTTTAAGATGATATTATCTTATGTTAATTGTTGGTATTAGAGTTTTACAATGTGTTCTTTTAGCTGCAGACATCATATGTCAAACTCATTAAATAATGTTCTCAAAATCATTTTTGTTTGGAACCCAAAATAAAAAAGGAATTGGTTTGATTTGGAAAACATATTCCATGTTTGGTAGTAGATAACAAGATGAAACGAGTGGATTTATAAATCGATTCTAATTAAGTTATTTTTTAAAATCAAATCTTATCATTTTTGTAAGGTTTGTAGTGAAATGAATCGATCTGGGTTTCTTAAGTTTTAAAAGACCTTTTTATCCCTCCTAATCTGAACTCATTCTCTCTCTCTCTCTCTAATAGTGTTTGAGAAAGAGAGAGAAGAGAAAATGTGAGAGAGAAAGAGGGAGGACGCCGTAGACAACGAGGAGGAACTGGCAGCAATGATGTCACCAACATAGGCAATAGAGGAGGATCCATGCTTTCACAATCTGAATCACTTGATACCTTAAAAGTGTTTTAGAAAGAGAGAGAAGATAGAAAGTGAGAGAGAAAGAGAGAGTGTTAATCGGAGAGTGATGTGAAACTTTCATTTAAATACTTCTGAAGGACTGAATCTGTGCTTCTATACAGTTCAGCAAGCTAGTGGAAAGGGTAGAACCGTAGAAGAGTGTTTGCATGCTTAAGTTAGTTAGGGGATTCTATCCTAGCTCAGATAGTACTTGCGCCAACTACCTAACAGACCAGCTTAAACTGTTTCTAATTCTTCTAGATTCTTCTTGATGTATACTCAG
>JASCZI010030402.1:1707-27470 GCA_036250425.1 Stylosanthes scabra | reverse complement strand
GGAGATGCAAAGTGTATTTGCTTGGCCAAGGGATCATAGATTCTGTGGATTAAGCTTCGGGCAAATTGTGGTTCTGCCCCCATAACCATAGGTTGTGTTCAGCTGAAGTTGTATTCTGATTTAGGCAGCGCTCATTCACGGTGGACGGTGGTGGTGACGAAAAAGCGGGAGACGCAGTGGAGATCGGAATTTGGGCTTTTTCGCCTTTCGGGTTTGAAATCATATATCAGAAATTGGAAATATCCAATATGTCTACGTGGAAAGATACTCAAATTGGTAAAAATTAAAAATAAATAAATAAAGTATGTCCATTGTGCTCAAATTTTTTTTTAAAGATGCTTTAACGTTTAATTTGATTCATTTTTATCCCTAACGTTTTCGAATAGTTTTAAATCTATCCTTAATATCAAATTTGTTATAGTCAATATATAATCAATATTTCTTTTTCAATTTTATCATTTTTATATATCATCCACCACCATCACTAATTCCTACTAAACGTGGAGATATGATGAGCTTTTGTAGAGTTAATAGCGATGACATTGGCGTTGATATAGAGGGGAGAAAAAGATGATGATGGTGGCGAGCGTTGATGGTAGAAAATGAATTTCAAAATACGAGCGATTTAAAGAGAGAAGAAGAATGATTTCATGATAATGATGATGGAAATGAATAGTATTTTAAAGGTAAACTTGGAAAAAAATATTTTTAACCACATATTGACAGTTAAATATTTGATCGTAGGGGTAGAATTGAAATTAATAAAAAATGTTAAGGATAAAATTGAATCAAATAAAACGTTAGGGATATTTTTGAAACTTTTTGCAAACGTTGAGGACGAAAGACATACTTTATCAAAAAAAAAAAAAGTTGTGCTAGACTGCTAGGTACACACTAAAATTAGCCACAAAGTAACGTTGAAATACAAAATGGGTCATGCTAGGTGAACACCAAAATCAATCACTGTTTTCAGCCACCTAATTTTTTATCGTATGCAAATACAAAAATTTAAAAACTAATAAAAGAACTCCACCATCACAAAACAAATGTGCATGTCCCCTGATTCATTAACATAGGCAGAGTACTCTTCCAGCCTCCTCTTTGTCTTTGCAATTATCCTTACACTACCACTACCAAATCTGATTCTTCTTCCTCCGCTTCGTGTTTCACATTTTAATTCTCCTTGCTCTGCCTTATTATTCTACTTCTTTTGGTTTTGCATTTCAGAGAAGTGCATCTCAGTGAGCTTCCTCTCCTTGTTCATTCTCTCTTGATTATTTTGATTTTTGGATATTCATGATCGTTGCTTTTGACTATGAATTATATATAATGTTAATGATTATTGATTCAATTTAAACATTCATCAATTTCATTGTTTGCTTTTGGGCTTTTCAATTATTTCATTTTGGTATCGAGATAATGAGATATTAAAATTGACTTTCCATCTAGTAATTTACTCAACCAGAAATTCATAGTCCGGCACAAAAAAAGTGTCTATGCTTCTAAGACTGCGTTTGTTTTTTGTGAATAGGATACAGAAACATGAATATTGAGAGATTGAAACGTGTTTAATTTGGTAACAGAGACATGAATGGCACAATTTTTCTTGTTTTTGTGTCCACTCTTAAATGAAAGACATTGATGAATACGAGATTTAGAAATATGGACACCGACTTTTTAATGAAATTCTTTTCTCTTTTACCCATAAAACATTTTTATTATTCCACCACTACTACTTTTTAATTTTGAGATTACAAACCCTAATTTTCATTTTTCAAAAATCTTTCATTCTTCTTCTCTTTTCTTTTTCAGATTTCACCTTTCTTCTTTTTCCCTCCTTTTCTTCTTTATTTTTTTTCTATTTTTCTTCTTTTCATTTTTGTTTTTCCTTCTTCTAGTTCTTTTCTTCATCTCTTCGTATTCTTTTTCTCTTCTTTTTTTTTCTTCTTTTTCTTCTTTTGTTCATCTTATCTTCCTCTTTTTATTCTTTTTTCCGGTTCTCTTCCTTCTTTACCTCTGTTACCTTCTCCTCTCAATTATGGTAATGATTCGTGTCTATTCTAATTCAATTTATGCCATAAACTAGAATAATATGTCCAATAATTTTTATTGGATTCCATTTTTTTTCTGTAAAATATCTAGTATCTAGTTTTAGAAAAGATAAATTTAAAATTTCAATACAGTAATAACAATCTTTTTGTTAAACGAAAAAATTAAGTTCAAGTTTTTTTTTTAAATATTAAGGAGAATTTTGTTGTTCGAGTTCTTTCTAAAATTCTAAGCCACTTTATTAATTTTTTCTATTATTATTATTATTATTATTATTATTATTATTATTATTATTTGCATTTGGTATTTTCATACCATAACTGGTTCTCTTTTTCTTCTTTGTTATCCATTTTTCATTATCTTTGGATAAAAGAAGAAGATGAGGAGGAACATGAATAGGAAAAGGAAAAAGTGTGTTTCTGCAAAAAAAAAAAAAAATGTTTAGTTTATTGGATAAAAATGTCTTTTACCTTAAATTATAGTGTTCATGTGTATCTTGTATATTATTGCCAAACACAATATAGAGACATTAAATTTTAGTGTCTTGTTCTGTTTGTCTCTGTCTCAATTCTTGTTTTGTCCTGTTCTTATAAACAAACGCATTTAAGATTTTGTTTGGTTCTAGAGTTTGATTATTTACTTTATTTATTAGGTACTTAAAAGTTTGTGTTTGATTATTAAGGACAAATTTGATTATGAAGGTCGGGTTCTTTGTTCTTCTCTTTATTTAAGCATTGATGAATGTTTCTTTTTGTTGTTATATTGATTTTATCAAAGTTTAAGAATAGTAAAATCTTGATAAGGCTGCTGTTGATTTTGGTTATGGAGTTGAAGAAAGACCATAGTCCTAATAGGAATTATTGATGTGTTGGGAGTTTATAGTTGGTTATTCTTATATTTGTTTATTTGTATAATTGTAGTTTGAGATGTGCGTGTTTTCTTAGGTCTTTGTGTTGCTGGTTGGTGTTAAGGAAGCATATTATCTCTGAGTTTATAGTAAACTAGGATGATGTAAATTATAATAGTATTCTTGACTGAACTGAAACCAAAATAAAAAGATGAAAAATATGATCAAAGCATCTAAAAATTAAGAGTGAGTTGTGAATCTCATTATCTTAAATAAGTGCGATTCGGTATTAATGGAATATGAGATGTCAATAAGGCATATCATGTGATGCAAGCTAAGCCAATTTGTGAATAGCTATAACCATGTGTGGTGAAATCAAATATTATGAGAATAAAAATATCAAACATGTAAGCAATTATAAATTCTGTATTTTTTATTAAACAAAATATATAAGTCAAGTCAAATACTTACACTTTTTGCAAACTTGCATTGCTGCTTTTTTAAGATATATTGGTTTTGTTAGTTGACTATGGTCTGATTTGTTATTTACAGAAAATGTGAATGATAACAAGTGTACTCATGTTTATTGATGAACGCATGTATATATAAAGTCCCTCCTTATTTGAGTCGAAGTGTGTTTCATTATATATTTGAGTTTAAACTTTGATTAAGATTCCCAAGTTGAATTATTATCTTGGGGTGTTTAATTATAACCGGATTTTATAATATGATTTTGAGCCTGTTTGATTATATTCTAATTATAGCATGAGTTTGAATTAAAATTCCAAATTCAAGTTCAAACTCATGATACAATTAACTTATGAATTATAACTTTATTTTTTAACTTTGATTTGATTATTGAGTTCTATTATTATACTTAGCACGTTTGACTATAACCATATTTTGAAGTATGATTTGAATCATATTTAATTATAATACCATTTTTTAACTTTAATTTGGACTCTTGAATTTAATTATAGCCTTGAGTGTCTGATTAAACCCAGAATTATTATTGTTCATGGAAAGCTTGTTCTGCCTTTTTCATTTGTTATTATTGTTTCTATTTTCAAAACTACCATGGAGGGTTACAGAAGAGAGTCTCAAAAGTGCTTATCTTTGTGAGTTTTCTTTAATAGTCTTTCATAATTTTATTCGCTAAGAAAAAAAAGAGATGGAGAGGAGCTTTACAGCGGCGTAGTGGATGTGGATGTAAGACACGGCGGTCAATTTTCGAAAGCAGAGGTTGATGGAGTTCAGAACAAAAGGGTAGGAAGATTAAGATGTTCGAGGTGTAAGAAGAAGAATCAAATTTTTTTTTGTTTTAAAATTAAATAAAACATATTAGAATATGGGAGAATTTATAAGTGGTAGAACTATATAGAGTCATCAAGTTGATGATAATCAAAAAGACTTATCAAGCATGATAGCATGAAGTTGCAAAATTGAAGTTGAAATTTTCATGTAAGCAAGTTGAAGAAGCATGTAGAAGTTTGAAGAAGCTGAAGAAGTTAAAATTGTTAAAAAGTCAAACAATTTCAAACAGCATATTTAGACCATGATAGGAAGAGAAGTCCAAATTTGCCTTTAGGTGTAAATTTCAAGCTAAAAGCGTGGATAACGACGAAAAAGTTTTTCTTTTCAAATTAATTAAGAACTTGTTCAACATGCTGGACAATGCACCGCTATTAAGCTTTCTATAAATAAGGGCCTCTAGTTTTAGTCTATGTTCATGCTAAGTTTGTTACAAAAATAGTTAGTGAAAAATAGAAAGAAAAATAGTAAGGTTTCTCATATGTGTAATCCCTTTGTATAACTGTTATTTCCAAAATATATAAAAGAGTATTATAGACTACTCTATATATTTTGAGAAATTGTAGTTCACCACTTAGTCATATTATTTTCATTATTGCCTAAATTATTTTGATTCGGTTCGGCCCATTTCTCCTCTCTAAATTTTAATTGCGTTACTTTGTTTCATTAACTCTGATACCCAACACGAGGTAGGTAGGGGGTTGTGGAGGTCCCACAGTGGACGATGATGGTGATGTTTACAGTTCAAACTACAGTAATGTATGAGAGAAAGTGTGTGTGAGTTTGGAAGGAAGGAAATTGGTGAAATTAGAAAGAGAATATAAGGCACGTGACACATTAAATACTTGGTGGCTAATTTTAGTGTATAAATTGCAGTATTAATATAAAATACACACTAAAAATGAATAAAACTACATGTTTATTTATATATTAATACATGGTGGTTGATTTTGTTGTGCAAATAGAATTATTAAAAAAAAAAAAAGCTCACAAAGATACTTGAATTAATTTTCAATTTGTTATTTAAAATTTTAGTTGTCTATTAGAATGTCCCTAACATTTATTTTAATTGCGTTTAGTCCTTCAAATTTAAAAATAGGGTAAAGTATACTTTATGTTCCTAAAGTTTTTCAAAAGTTTCAATAATATCCATAAAGTTTAATTTGATTCAATTTTATCCATAATGTTTAAAATAAGTTTCAATTTTACCATTTACCCTAATTTTTTATCAATTAAGTTTTTGTATTCCAATTATACCCCTCAAATTTCTTCCTCCCTCATCTCCTATAAACACCCATCCACTACACCTTCACCCCTGTGACACCATCATCAACATCGACATTATCATCTTCAACCTAATCTCACACCCATCCACTTATTATATTGTTCATCTTCTCTGAAAACATAGTCTCTTTTTTTCGATCATAGTCTCTTCAAATTCTTCTCTCTTACTCCTTAGTCACCAAGCAGTGAAGAGAAGAGTGGGTGGCGTCCAAATAGAGAGAGATGTGAAGGGAGAGATGCCACACTATAATAGAGATAGCTACACTACGTGATGGAGACGAGCTAACGTCTAGCGAGTTCGACAGCAACAGCGACGAAGGTACCGTTCATCGAAGCTAGGGATCAATTTTGGATGCATTCGAGCTTGAACCGACGGACATGGAGGAGTAAGAAGAATTTGGAGAAGGCGACCCATGAGCAGCGAATGTCGTCGAGCATGGGGGTGTGGTTGTGGTAGGCTGGTTGCGTGGTTGTTGGGGCTCCTTGGCCCTGGAAAAAAATTAATTGTTTTATGGGTTGTCCTGAGCCTATGATCTTGTGAGAACCTAGAAAGTGATCTTTGATGTGTACATAGGATTGGCCAATTTAACCTCAAACGACTTTGTGAGCTATTGATTCTGAAAATAGAACAACTTGGAGATAGAAGAAAAAATAAACAAAAACGTATTGTACTAAAAGAAAAACTCTTTCTATTGTTGAATATGATTTCGTAATTGGTTTAAGTGAGAACATATTGATATTTGGTAGTGCTAGTGGGTGGGGGGACCGACATGCCTGCTTCGATCGGTTAGAAATGATCCAAAAATTAGGTTTTTTTATCGCGTGTATAGTTCCGACCGACGCAAGAACAGGCGTATCGATATTTAAAAAAGTGTCACAAGTTTGCAACAAAAAATTACTGAGTATTGCACTCGGGTCGTTCTCCCTAGGAATTGATTGGTTGTGAAAATATTGGGGTTGCAATAGTTGATGATGGTGAATCAAAATTAGGAATCAAACCCACTCTGTCTAATGGTCGAGTAGGGGGAATTAACCCTGATCCGTAAGTCCTAGGCTACTTACTAATGTGAAGGACCAAGGTCTTACGTGAATGAGAATAATCCATCAAGTTCACCTCATTAAGGTCCACTCATCACTAGCAAAAGCCTAGCGTCAACGGAATAGTTTTTACCCTATCCTTAACCCATTCTTTTCCTCAGGGATTAGTGGCTAAGATCATCCATACTTCAACCCATGACCAAAACACAAGAACACTACTCTAAGAAAACAACAATAGATCATAACAAGAAATAATTTCCAGCAAGAACAAAATAAGAACATAAGAACAAGAGAGCTAAAATTGAAATAAAGATGAGCAAATTAAAGAAACAAGTAAAGATTGCATTAATTGAACAAGAGTAGCATCAAGGAAACATTAAAACACTGAATTAAAGTAAGAGTTATGGCTAGTTGGGTTGGAAATCAGAATAGAAAATGAAGAACACCTAAGAACTAAGGAGAAAAAATGAGAGAGATGGAAAAAACTCCCAAAAATCTCAAAAAACTATCTAAAACTATGAACGATTCTATTGGTGAGTGTATGCCTTGTGTTTCAGCTGTTCTCCCTTCATATAATTCTAATAGGGCCTTCTAAGGGGCCTGGCCTTAGGCCGAAAACATGAAATTCCACTTTTAGCCTTCATTTATGTTTGCTGTTTGACGCTACCGTGCAGTCACATGGGGTAGCTATGCGATCGCACGGTCAACAAAAAGTCAGCTTCTCGTCGTTTCCACATATACGTGCGGTCGCACGATGGATGTGTGGGTCGCACGGGTGCCCTGTTTTCTCTTTTAGGATTCTCTTCATGGATATTTTGCTCCCAATACCTTCCTTAGCCTTTCCTATACCATTCTCAATCCCTAAAGGTTTGAAATACACTAACAAACATATCAAGGTACCAAATGGGATGAGATTTTATAAATCCATATCATTTTAAGACTAAGTTAACATGTATTTATCTAAAAGAGCATATATGAGCAAATGTTCACAAACATGGTTATTCACAAGCAATTGTGTAGTTTTTGGTTGATAAATCCCTTAATTATAGCACATATTCAATCATCAAATATGGATTTATCAAAGACTTTGAAGTACAAGCGATGGTGGTGATAATAGTGTATTTTAGAAATTGCGGATAAAAATTGTTGAAAAGTTGGGTGGGGATTTTGAAGTATTAGTATTTGAGGGTAAAATTGGAATTAAAAAAAATGATTGATAAATATTAAGACAAATGAGGATAAAATTGAAACAAATTAAACTTTAGGGGTATTTTTGAAACTTTTCGAAAACGTTAGGGACAAAAAGTATACTTTAACCTTAAAAATATAACTCACATTAGTACCAACTTATATCACTCAAATATTAATGCCATGCTCTTGTGACTCGATTGCTACCTCAATGAATATCAAGGCGATGTAATCGCGCGTATAGCTTTTTTTTTTTTTTTTTTTTAAAGAAAAAAGGAAAAAAAGGATAGGTTTTTTTTTGTGGAATGGATTTTTTTTCCACTTAAGTGTTGTTGTAAATTGTAATCTTATCCTATATTTCTCAAATAGGACCAATGAAAATATATAAAAGAAGATATTGAATGATAAAATGTTACACTTAATAAACAATTGAGAGAATTCATTTTTCGGATTTTTCTTGCTTTTGGCGTAGGGGAATCGGCAACCCACATGATATACTAGTAGTAAAGTGCGTCTTTGATGATTGTGTCGTACATAGACTATATAAGGGACTCCATGGAGCTCTCAATCACATAGATAATTTAATGTGCTCCTTGAAGTTCAGGTTTCTGAAATACGTCATGCAAAAATGTGACCATATATGTCTGCAAATTTGTTTTTGCGGTAACCTAATGCGAAATGCTTTAAGTATTTATTTGGGTGGCATTACATTGACTAAATTTTTTTTAAACAAATTTTGTGTGTTTGACAAGCTTTCATTAATAAACTTAAAGGAGTAAAAGTTTTTAAAAAACCTTATTTTCTAGGATCCTATTGACATAATTTTTTAAAAGATTTTTTTATATTAAAAATATTTTAACATAATAAATAAACCAAAAAGTATTTTTATATTATCATATTTTATAAAAAAGTTATTTTTACGGGAGATATTCAAACTAAAACTACTTCTACATTTTTAATTTTATTTTTAAAAGAAAACTTGAAGAATGTTATTTTTAGAAAAACTCACCCAAACAAGTCCTATAGTATTTTGGTTGTACTCTGGTGAGAAAAACAACTTGGTTCCTCACTTGTTGAAAGGTGTGTATAAAGCTCCCATTGATTGTAAGTGATACTCGTGACTTTGAGGGGAGAGAGGAGGACATAGTGAATTGACTGCTTCCAGAATTCGTCTGGTAGTTTATTGAATTGTTATTAGTATTAATTAGGATTCATTAGGGAGTAATGATCATAATTAAAAAAAGAAAGAAGAAAATATCGAAAAATAGTACATATAGCTTTGAACCGTGAAAGACTCAACAAGCAAGAGTTTATGGAAGGTTAAAATGAAATAAGGAAAAAATTCGTGGAAGAGATCTGTGTTGGCGAGTGTTTGGGGAGGTTGCAGCGTGGAAGGCGAGGAAGGTTGAAGGAATCTTGTAAAGGAGTGGGACGAATCTGCCTGGAGTTCACATCCGCTTCTCACTATCAGACAAATCCTAGCCATGGAAGCTCGCATAGTCTGAACAAATCAATAGTGCTACTAGGAATATTTGAAAATTTGTGAAAATCCGTATGATCGCCAATTTGAAGTCCATAGAAAATAAGGTATGATTGAAATTGTGAAAATGGGCATGATCGCTTGACATAACAATGATAGAATCGGTTGTGGAACTAATAGTAATGGTAGATTCAAAGAGAGAGAATGCTTATCGCATTAGGTTAAGGATGGGCAAGGGGAATGTTGTAGCTTTGGGTTTGGGTTGGGTAGTTAGGATGGTTTTTATGTCTATCCTTTGTCAAAAAAAAAAAAAAAAGAGTGAGACATATTTAACTTGCCTATATCAATAAATTTAGAAAGCCAAAAAAAAAAAAAGCCTTGTAAAATTAATCTTCATTGTTAACTTTTTTAGCTATCCATGACTAATAATAAAAAAAAGGGTTAACTACCGTTTTGGTACCCAAGGTTTTACTCGAAAATCAATTTCATCCCCAATTTTTTTTTTCGTTTAAAATGGTCCCTAAGCTTTTCATTTGATTTAAAATCGTCCTTCAACAATTTTATTACCAAAATACCCCTTTATTTGTTAGGGTTGGATATTAATTTTCTTTTATTTTATAAAAATATAAATAATAATCAAAGCATTATCTTCATCATTTGTTGTTCTCCTTCTTCGTCTGAGCTAGTGCTGCCATACTACCATCGTCCTCCCCCATATCTAACTAAAAAGAATTAGATTCTTCATACATTTTTCAACTTTGAAATTAAATTAAATTGAACTAATTATTAACAAAAGAGGTTCACCCCTCACTTCATCAACAACAGCCACCGCTTCCTTGACTGGTCCACCGACATGCTCCGCCACTCCCCCACCCAAACCGCCATCTACTTCCACGCCGGCACCATCCATGACGTCATAACCGGCAACCCCGACAATGTCCCAAAATCTAATTTCCATAACTACCCCAAGGGCAACCGCTTCCTCTTCCTCCTCTATGACTTTCTTGGCCACAGAATCTTCAACTCTGACGGATACCTTAGGAAACTCCAACGCAAAACCGCATGCTATGACTATATCGCCAAATTGCTTCGAAACTTTGCCATCTAAAACGTCACCGTCGAGATCCAAATGAGGCCCATTCCCTTGCTTCAAAGAGCTTCAGAGACTGAAATCGTTCTTTATTTGCAGGATGTTCTTGAACGGTGGTTTGCCTTCGATAATGTCTGCAAGCTCACCTTCAATGTTGATCCAGCAGTGGCTAGGTTTCGTGGCGACAGAGAAGCAGCAAAGAATAGAGGTGGCAGAACAGAACAACTCCGGCAACGACAATAGAACGGCGCGGCGGAGCAGAGCTTGGAGACAGCAGCGATGACAGTATCATGGTCACCAGCCACCCCTGCGCGTCTTCTCTCTGTTCAACAGTCCTATTATGCGACGGTGGGCTCCGGCAAGCTATGGTGGACGACGATAGAATGGCGGCGCAACGCGGCGGTGCGAGCTCTTCCCTCTCGCAGTCTCTCTCTTGGATCTCTCTCTTGCTTCGTCTCTCTCTCTTTCTCTCACTATTTGCAACGGTCTCTCCCCTCCACCATGATAGCAGACGGCGGTGCGACGGCAACCCACCTAGCCGGTGTCGTGGCCCTTTCTCCCCCCTTCTTCCATCTTCTGTTATCTCTTCTCCGTTCCTCCATCTCTGTTTTTTTCCTTGATTCTCAGTGTGAGTGTGTGTGTGTGTGTTATGCGTTAGTGGTGTGTGTAGAGTTAGGAAATTAGGGATTTGGGTTGAAATTTAGGGAAAAAGTGAATTTAGGGTAGTGTATGTAATTTAATAAATTAAGAGGGTTTAATGTTAAATAATCCAGGTGTGTCTAATTATTTTTAATTAAAAGTGAATTTTCTATGTATTTATTTACTTAGTTAATTCTTTATTTAATTAATTATTAAACAAAATCTGCATAATTAACAATAACAAAGTTAGGGGCATTTTCATATTAAAAAAATTGAGGGACGATTTTAATACCAATTTTAACTTTAGGGACCAATTTGAACGAAAAAAACCTTGGGGATGAAATCGATTTTGGGGTCAAACCTTGGGGACAAAAACAGTAGTTATCCCTAATAAAAATAATCAAGTGAGAGACACCGACACACTGTATTCTAACAAATTTGTCGGCCTTCAATGTTTTTCACACATCAATGCATCAGTTTTTTTTATATATATATAGGAACAACACTTTTCCTCATGTGTTTCTTCACCAGAGTCAAAACCATAATTTCTACACAATATGGTATTGTAAAACAGTAGTGCTAGTAACAAACACAATATTAGACAACAATAGCCAACAAAAAGTGATTCTTTAAAATTAAAAAATAGATCATGCAAAAAAATAAAATTGACTATCCAAAACCGAAAAATAGCTCATCCAAATAAATAAAATATATCATCCAGTAAAATAAAATTGATCGTCCATAATTGAACAATAGATCGTCCAAATAAATAAAACAAATTATCCAACAAAATAAAACTGATGAACTTATTCCTCATTGTCAGGGCCTTTCCGCCCTTGTCCTCACCCAAAATGATCAGGCCATTGAGTACATCAAGTCCTCAATGGTCCTTGGACTCGGTACAGGTTCCACCACCGACTTTGCCATCGCCAAGCTCAGTCACCTTCTCACCATTGCCTTCTCGCCAAGCTAGATCTCGCCATTGACGACGTTGACGAGGTGGACCCTGACCACAACCTTGTGAAAGGACGAGACGACGCCCTATATTTGTCGTGGCTAGTGTCAAGGATAGGCGGCAGCGGGCTTGCATGCTGGTGGAGGCCGGTGTCGCGCCGCTAGTGTGATGGTGAATCTGCAACAAAGAGAGGGGCATAGAAGGGAAGATAGAAGAAGAAGTTGTAGGGAAGATGGTGGGAGAGAGAATAAGAAGTTGCAGGGGAGAGAGAAGAAGAGGAAGAAGAAAGGCGTCGATGCATTTTACTGGGAGAATCATGACGTTTGGCTTGATAATTGTTATTGACTATGTTGGTTATTTTTTATATATTGGCCACCTACACTTTTACATTGCCAAATGTGTACGGTTGTATATTTGGAATACAAATTTTACTTTTGCATATAGGGATGGCAATGAGGCAGGCGTATTCAAGTACCCATACCCAAATCCAAATCTACGGATATCTAATTTTTAGTCCCATATCCAACCCGCAGGTGTATACCGCCCTATACCAAACCCACGTGTATCTATAACATAAGTAAATTAAATTAAATTATTCAATAAAATTATTCATTATGTAATAAAATACTTTATGAATATAATTAAATATAAATAATATATAATTATTCACAACATGACAACAATATAATAATTAAAATTACCAAAACAAACATTTAAATATTATTAAATATATGTATATATGTGTATGGGACGGCGCGGGTAATGGGGCATGGTGATCAATACTCATACTCGTCCAATACTCACGCAACTGCCCCAAAAACCCGCCCATTCAAGACGGGGCAGGTCGGGATAGGACGGGGCAGAGTAAATTGTCATCCCTTTTGCATAGTGTGCCAAAAACTTTACTTTTGTATAAATTAAATAATAATATATTTTTATATTTATTTAAATAAAAAACCAACACCCATTCTAATATTATCATTTTGGAAATTACTAAATGTATAAATTATTTGCAATTAAGGTTAACTAAATTTTCTTTTATTATCTATTTTCATTTTTTGTTCTTTTATTTTCAACTATTATGTGTAATTTTTGTTCATTAAAATTGATTTAGTTGACAAAATATTATACGCTTATGATTTTTATTATTAAGATTTTTTAATTGGTTTTCTTATTTCTACTATTTAAAATCATAATGTCGAATAATATTTTTTCAGCTGAATCAAATCTAGAGGCTAAAAACGTCTATATCAATCCATTTCAATTTTGTTTTCATATCAAATGGAGATTTTTGTTAGAGTAAGTATACTTTTTGTTACTAATGTTCATCAAAAGTTTAAAAAATATCCTTTTGTTTCAGTTTTAACCTTTAGAATTTTTATTTGAATTAATTTTATATTTATAATTAATTTTTTATGATCAAATTTCAATCAATTTTTTCTTCCAAATCTACCGTCCTAAATTTATCCATAATTCCAAATTACACAGCCACAATCATCTCCCTTCACAGGAGGTCTAGATTTACTACCTTATCGTAGTCACCACCATCAACATAATCATCATCAACAACAGCCCCACCATCCCCATCATCGTAGCCATCATCATTGTCATACTCATATCAACAACCCATCCCATCAAAACACCTCTAACTCATCCTTATCCTTGCGCCACCGAGCTATCACCGCTCCCCGCTTTTGTTGCTTTCATGGAAAAGAAGGGAGAAAGCTTGCCCATTTTGTTGCCTCTTGCCGCTGGACTTTCACTGCACCACCACCACCACTTATGAAGAGAAGAAGGAGGAGAGAAGAGGAGAGCTTCATTGGCCATTACCTTAGTCAGAGATGTGCCCCTATCTGTGAAAAATTGAAGCTCATTGCTTGGAGGGTGGAACTGATTGCCACTGTGATCAATGTCACTCCCGTTGCTCCAATTGTCATCCCATTTTATTGGTTGGCTATCATTATTCTCACCTAACCATATTCTTTCCTGCATCAATTTGATAATCCCAACCAAGCTTTAAGCTATCAATTTCAATTATTTTTGGACTCTATCATTTTCAATTTCAAAATCGTGTGCAGTCAAGAAAAAGCAATGATCATGATAAGTGTAGGGTGAAGGGTAGAAAGAAAAATATTAATTACAAAAATATTAATAATAATGATAAAATTGATATAAATTGAAAATTTGAGAGATAAATTAAAATAAATTAAAATTTAGGATTTTTTAAAACTTTTAGTAAATATTAGGAATAAAAATATACTTTATTATTATCAGGGCTTTGCTATCCTATGCCCTAAGGTTGTGTTTGGTTAGTGTTCTTTGTTAGACACATGCACAAAGACACATACAATATGTCTATGTACTATATTTTGTTAACCATGTTATAATATGCATAAGTTTATTTAATTAGGTTTTGATAAATGACAATCATTGAAGTTGAGGATAAGAGTTGAAAGCAAGCAACAAGACAAGAAGACGAGTCCGCAAGCTTTGAAGACGGTTTAGTATCTTAGGACTTAGGTAAACTTCTTGTCAAGAACCAAAATTTATTATCTCTCTCACACACACACTTGAAAAATGTTTTAAGAAATGTTTACAAAGTATTTTAGAAAGTTTTTGATTTATAAACAAAACCATATTATATATGCTAGCAAAAAATGTTTAGAAACTTGTTTTCAAAGCTACTATGGCATAGAAGATAATTATAACATGTTTAGAAACATTTCCTTGAAGAATAAAACATTTTTGACCTATCTTCCACTGTGGGTAACGATTACCCAACCTGGAGTAAGGTTACTCAGAGAGTAACGCCGTGGGTACTGATACCCATAAAGTGAGTATCGATACCCAAGCAAAAAATTTGAATTTTTGGCTCAATGGTCACATGAGTATTGATACCCAAGTGTTTTAAATGCACAAACGACTAGTTTTTGACATAATTACTCCTTTCCACTTAATTAGCAACGGTCAAATTTGCTTGGAGTACTATAAATAGATGATTTAAGGTCTGATTTCATACACAACACACATTCTAAATATTATTGTGCTTATGCTTCAATTTTTACACAATTTCAAAGTGATCTTTGCACATATTTGAGAGATATCCAAAGTTTGGTTCATAGAGCTTCAATTGTATTCATCTACTCTTTCTAAAGAGTTTTCACTGTGCATCTTTTTGTTTGAGTGAGTTGGAGTGTGATTCTCCAAGGGTGTGAGACTTGATAAACACTATTACAAGTCATGTCAAAGAATGAAAAATTAACATGTTGATTCATGAATATGAGACATTCAAAATGAAGGAAGAAGAGAAGATCAAAGACGCCCTTGAACTATTCTCTAAAGTCTTCAATGGGTTAAACATGCTTGGAAAGAAATTTTCCGAGAAGGAGATTGTAAGCAAAGTGCTTCGAAGCTTAACTCCAAAGTGGAATACAAAAGTAAGCGCCATACAAGAAGGGAGGAACTATGATCAACTCACGTTTGATCAACTAAGAGGAAATCTCTTAACATATGAGACGACAATCCTCAATTCTCAACATGGGGAAAACAAGAAGAAAAGTCTTGCACTCAAAGCATCCTCTTCACACAAAGAAGAAGAAGATGATGATGATGATGATGAAGAAACCGAAGATGAAGATGAAGAATTCAAGCTCCTATTAAAGAAATTTAATAGGTTCATACAAAGAAAAAGCAATAACCTACGGCATAAAAGCAAACCACCAAAGTGCTACGAACGTGGCGAAGTTGGACATATCAAACCAAATTGCCAAAAGAATCAAAAGGAGAAGAAATACAAAAAGAAACATAAGGCATATGTTTAATGGGAAAATGAAGACGACTCCTCCACCTCCTCCGATAAAGATGAAGTCTCAAACATTGTCTCATGGCAAATGAAGATGAGGTAAATGATTCTAACTCTACTAATAATGAGCTACAAGATGCATATGACTCATTATATGAAGAGTTTGTTAAAGTTGCCCGAGAATTTTCTTTGATGAAGAAAACTAATACTGAATTTCAAAAATAGATTGAGTTTTTGAAAAATGAAAACAAAAGTCTTGTGGAACTAAAATTAAACTCAAAAAATGATTCATGTAAATCTTATAAGGAGCATGTTAATGAAATAGAAATGCTTAAAAGTAGCTTAGCAAAGTTCAATGCATCATCTAAGAACTTAGATAAAATTTGGAGTATCCAAAAGCATGTTAATGATAGAGAAGGAATAGGTATGATATAAACAATCCTAGTTCTTTAAAGGAAAACAAAGTTGCTAGGAAACCCATTAGGCAACAACAAGCTCAAAAACATGCTAGTAAATGTAGGAGAAACAAGACTAAATGGCAACCTCCTAAACATGCATCATTTAGGGTGCATTTTGGAGAGAGACTGAGACTGGAAGACTGAGACTGAGAGAATAAAACTGGAAGACTGAGACTGAATTAAATTTGTATATTGTGTTTGGTTTAAAATTACTAAGAGATAGATACTGGAAAGTAGATATTGAATTAAGTCAATGGAAGAAGAACAAATGCTAATATTAGAAATTTTAATGTTATGTGAGGCTATTTGAGTAAAAAAAAGTTATTAAAATTTCAGTCCCAGTTCTCAGTCCCCCAGTCTCTCCTAACTAGAGGTACTGAAAATATTGGAATTTTGGGGACTGAGACTGAAATTTTAGTTCCAATCCTTATCCAACAAACACAATATCGAGTCTCAGTCTCATAGTCTCAATCACAATCTCAGCTACCAAATGCACCCTTAAAAACAATGATTATAATGCATATAGACAACCATATAGAAAATTGCCTAGGATGCATAACACTCATATTACATGTCATTATTGTAACAAAATAGGACATATTGCACCTGTTTATTTTACAAAGATTAGGCATATGAGTTATCATAACCAAAACATGGGATTGGATTCATATGGGCAATTTGCTCATTCTAACTCCCAAGGACCCAAATTTATGTGGGTACCAAAAAATGCATTTTTAATTGTTTTGTAGGTACTTTAACTCAAATAAGTCAATTCAATGTTCTTCTTCAAGAATTAAGAAGATAAAAAGAGTCAACAAGCATCATCCAGTTATTGAAATATTTCTTATGATAATGGTTTTGATGAATGACTTAAATAGGCTTGATACACCTATTTAGGCATTATTAGTTGATTTCTATGTTTTATATAACTTATGATATTTATGCCAAATGGGGAAACATAATTGATATCAATATCCTCTTCTTTTCTTTTTGATAATGCCAAAAGGGGAAAAATGAAGGTTTTGAGGATATGTTGTTTCCAAAAAGAAAAAAATATGTGTTTTGAGAAAATATGTTGCTTCCGCAAATGGATTTGATTATCTGATTATATGAATATTGGTATGCACCTTTCTAGGGGGAATAATGCATATATTCAGGGGGAACTCTTGCAACGTTTTACAACTAAGTGCAGATAGCAATGTTCTACAAAATGTTGCTTTCAAATCTTTTTAGTAATGTTTATATCCTCAAAATGTTTGTCATTATCAAAAAGGGGAAAATTGTTAACCATGTTACAATATGCATAAGTTTATTTAATTAGGTTTTGATGAATGACAACCATTGAATTTGAGGATAAGAGTTGAAAGCAAGAAACAAGACAAGAAGACGAGTCCGCAAGCTTTGAAGACGGTTTAGTATCTTAGGACTTAGGTAAACTTCTTGTCAAGAACCAAAATTTATTATCTCTCTTACGCACACACTTAAAAAATGTTTTAAGAAATGTTTTACAAAGTATTTTCGAAAGTTTTTGATTTATAAACGAAACCATATTATATGCTAGCCAAAAACGTTTAGAAACTTGTTTTCAAAGCTACTATGGCTTAGGAGATGATTATAACATGTTTAGAAACATTTCCTTGAAGAAAACATTTTTGACCTATTTTCCACTGTGGGTAACGATTACTCACCCTAGAGTAAGGTTACTCAGGGAGTAACGTCGTGGGTACCGATACTGATAAAGTAAGTATTGATACCAAGAGCCAAAAATTTTAATTTTTTGCTCAACGGTCACATGAGTATTGATACCCAAGTGTTTTAAATGCACAAACGGCTAGTTTTTGACATAATTATACCTGTTCACTTAATTGGCAACGGTCTAATTTCTTTGGAGTACTATAAATAGATGATTTAAGGTCTAATTTCATACACAACACATATTCTAAGTATTATTGTGCTTATGCTTCAATTTCTACACAATTTTAAAGTGATATTTGCACATATTTGAGAGATAACCAAAGTTTGGTTCATAGAACTTCAATTGTATTCATTTACTCTTTCTAGAGAGTTTTCATTGTGTATCTTTTTGTTTGTGTGAGTTGGAGTGTGATTCTCCAAGGGTGTGAGACTTGATAAACACTATAGTCGGTGAGGATACCAAGATAAACACTCAAGGGAAAATCTTAAAGTTGGGATACTTCGAGTGGAGTGGGTTAGTCGTTGGTGATCAAGATACCGTGAGGTTTTAGATTCAAGTGCTCATTGTTGTAAAGGTTTATCAAGCACCTTGAAGCTTGGTGGCTTAGTGGAACTTCTCAATTGCGATTGGGAAAGAGTGGACGTAGGCAAGAGTTGGCCGAACCACTATATATTGTTGTGTGATATCTCTCTAAACTCAATCTCCTTTATATTCTTGCTATTTATATCTATATAAGTGTTTTGGAAAGTATAAGCTCCTTGTAAGTACTTAAGAATTGGCTTAAGTCCTTGGAAAAATACTAGTACAAACCATTTGAGTTGTTTATAATACAAGTCTTTTATATATTCGCAAAAATTTATCATTGTTGTATAGATACTCAATTCACCCCCTCTTGAGTATCCGTGCTATTGACTAACATGTTTGGTTAAAATAAGAAACAAGTCACACAAAAATTTTAATAGTCTATATTATTCTTTTGTTAAAAAATATTATCTTCTTCTTCTACCAGACCACCACCCCAACGCCCCCTTTCTCCCTCTTCCCCTCATCCTTATCTTTCTTGCAACCTTTTCAATATGTATCTTTTACTCATTTAATTTCAACCAAGAAAGATTGAAATAGAAAAATAAGAGTCATATAATCATCCAATACAACAACAACAATAATAATAACGATAAATAATAAATCTCAGATATGAAAATTTATTAGCGAATGTCATGACTCATCTTGAAGCTCACATCCATGGCTTATTTAGAAGGTCACAAAATTTAGATTTGGAGGTTTCAAGCAGTGGAGAGAAAAGAAAAAGGAGCAGAGAGGCAAAGAGAGACTAGAACGAAAGAAAATAGAGAAAATGTTATGGTGATGGAGAGTGTAAGCCCGAGTCAACGGTTAGTCAGAATGGCATGATTACGGGATAATCTGTGCCACTCAAAGCGATATTGGGACCCAAACCCGAACGAACACGATGGTCTTGGAATTTGGGACTTCCGCTGAGATTTTTGGATTCAGTGGATTTTTTCAGGTGGAACCGGGCAGTCAACCAGTTCTTGTTGCATCGGAACCCGCATCGTTAATTTAATTAGCGGTACCGGCTTAATACCGCCGGAAGCGAGAAAGAGTGAAAACGGAGGTATGAGTGTGGTCACGAAAACATTTAGGATACGAACGCGAACACCTACGTTGAAGATTTGGCCCGGAACGGACCAAACCATATAATTACGAAAATGCCAATAGAGCTTCAGCTCCTCTTTCCTTCTCATTTGAGAGCAAGAGTTGAGCTGAGAGTTGATTCAAGAGTTGCTTCTGAATCAACTCTAGCACTCTTCAGCGCCGCCTTCCGGTGGCCATAACTGCCACACCGGAGTTCCGATTGACGCACCATTTGCGACTATGCGAAGCTCTCATCACCCTCTACTTTTCTATACCACCTTTGAGGTATGGGTATCACGTTTTTCCTTCCGTTCTCCCCCTTCAAATCTATACACATTTTGAGTTTTGGGTGTTTTTGTGTTTCCGAGGTTCTTGTCGTTCTTGGGGCGTTCTAGCTCGAGCAAGGACCATGAATCACCACCCACACGGTAGAATGAAGGTATATGCAACCACAACCTCCATTCTTGTGTTTTTATGAACCCTAAATCCATGATATTTGGGGGTTCTTGTGTTGTTAGGTGTTATGGGCATGGTTAAAAGCTATGGAAGGGTTAGATGGAGACACTACCAAAAACACGGACCTTGGCCATGGTTATAACGGTGGCAAAGTCTTAAAAAAATCGTGGGTATTAAAGGTGTCTCCTTTTTATTTAGCCACGATTTTGGAGTTATTCGCCACTGTTTTACGAACCGTGGAGACCTTTATTCAGCCACGGTTTACATAATTTTTCCCACTCTTAATGACGTGGCTAAAAGAAAAAAATGAGAACGGGAAAGAGTAATTTTGGTACACTTTATCTGTGGCCAAATTTCGCAGGATGGGCTTTTTAGGTACTCTTTTTCTGTGGGCAATTTAGGGTTATTTAGCAACGATATTTTCATGGCTAAGCTGCCCTATTTTACTACAAATTATGTGTAGCTAATTTACAATGTTTTCCTAATTTTTTTTTAGTTTTGGTTTTGATATATAATTGTGTGACTAACTAAACAACTGTAATATTTTAAAAATTACACCTTAAAATATTTATTTTAATAATATCATAAAGTACTAAAAATATTTTAGATGTTCTAAGTGAATATATATTAAAAATTGTTTTTGTTTAAAATAAATAAATAAATAAACAATAATAACAAGAATAATTCATTATTCATGGATATAAATAAATTTAATAACATGTATGTAAGTAAATGTCTTAAAAATAAAATAACAATCATAGAGTACTTAAACTAAGCAATCATAGAGTATTTAAATTAAGCTTGTGGAACATCACTGGAAATAGTAGGTACTTCATCACCAAACTTTGATATTAAAAAGTTGTGGAGGTTTGCTAACTAAGCTTTGGTTTTTTCATATCCATTTAACTTTTGCTTTAAATCTTCAACATGTTTCTCTAATTCCTTGACCTGTTGATGAGATACACTGTTAGATAGATACTCCTCCAGTTGATGGCCCGAAGATACGTTGCGTCCTGCATGCTCAGCACCGAATACCTTTCCAATTGCATCATCCGGATGCGCCAATACTTGAGAAGCAATACTTTCAATGGCAACGTGTTCTTGATCCTTCGGTAAATGCTTTAATATTTGTTTATATACACACCGCTAATTCTTGTCCTCCAGTCACATAATTTTCATCTTTTTTAGTTAGAGTTGATAGTATGATTTCACTTCTACAAACAGGCCTTCCCAATTATTTCCACCAGCATGTATAACCTTAAGCTTCTCTTGGTTTTTTGTATTTTGCAAACATTGTTTCTACAATAATATAGAGATTAATAGCTAAACATAAATTATAAAATATTGATGAAAATAGTAATATAATCTTCATATAGACATAAAAGCTTTAACATGAAATAAAAAAATATATTATAGAAGAGTACACAGATAAAAGCAAAGAGTACATGAAACATATTATGTTGAAATATAAAAAGGAATTAAATTACGTAAATACCTTTATCTTAGGGTCCATGTAGTGATGAACAAAAGCTGCCAATTCAACTGGAAGTATATCTGATGAAATTTGAGCTTCAAGAATTTCTTGTTTTGTCTTATTTGAAAAAAAAACTTGCATCTTAGCTCATATTTATATGCTTTCCATATGTCTCCCAATATTCTGAGTGCCCATTTGATACCAGCCTCATAATTAAATTCAAAATTTCCTTTATAATTAACCAAAGACAAATAAAAAAGTTACTTCCAATTATAATAAAATTACTCATATCCAGAATACATATAACAAATCTAAAGTGGAACAACTTATTTCAATATATTCCCACTGTTTCTTCTTGTTATCTTTTGGCATCTCGTCCCATCTCTTGAATGATATAGGACACAATGTTATTTTACGAGCCATCGGACAGAGAAATCGCACAAATAAATTAGCTCCATTATCTATGCCTTGTCCATACCCATCAAATTCCATCATCACCATTTCATCCTTTTCTAATTGTCAAACCTGAATTGCTGTCATCCTCCGAGCAATAAAATCTCCAAAGTGTCTATAATCACTCACAAAAAATAAAGATAAAACAACCTCATTAATTTAACTATTTATTGGAGTATATAAAGAGTATTTACAGAGTACATCGAAATACATCGAAATACGTAAAAATATAAACATAAATACAACAAAAATTCCATCAAAATACATAACCAAATTAGTAAAATAGGGCATTTAGAAATAATTTATAAAATCATTAATGATAGGTACTTACTTTTCACATTTACAAGTAATGGCTCGTATTGATGTCTTTGTTTTTTAGATGTGGCTGCATCCATGATTATCCCTTCATGATCACTCATCGATCCTGAAAAAAACATATCCATCTTCACCATGATTTATTTCTTCCCAACCAACTACAATATTCATGTTATTGCTGTCACTTTGTTTTCGTAGCTCTGATAGGATTGTTTCTCCTCTTTTTCCCTTCATTGTGAAATAAAAAGCTGCAACACAAGCTACCGATTAAAGTTTTTTTTTAAAAAAAAGCAGATACAACAAATTTTGTTGTGTTGAGAAAGATTTTTTTTAAAAAAAAAAAAAACTATCCTTATTTGATCAAGCAATAATTCAGAAGTAGAAAAATTAAAAGGATAAAAGAGTAAAAACTTGAACCTCAACTTGAAAGAGTCGTATAAGCTCTTCACTGATTCAATCCTACAAAATCTCAAGAGTGCATGTATGATAAGTAGTGGTGGGTGGTTACTTTTAGCGTGCGTGCATTTTGGAGGCTTTATTTCATTTACCGCTAACAAATTCATTTTTGTTTTTTGAAATATAAAAGATTTCAAAGTTTGAAGTGTAGTAGTTAGCATGATGGCTTACTGGCTCTATGTTAAATTGATTCATTTTTCTTCATTTGAAAATTTTAATTTTTCAATTATTAACCAAAAGGTAGCATAGGCGGTCAACCTATTTTTTTATATATATATATTTGTTATTGAATATGAAATTTGGATTTCAGAGCTTTAAATAATATAATATTATTATAAAAAGCAAACTATAAAATATATATTTAATAAAAAGCAAACTATATTAGAAAGATCTGTTTGCATGAATAATATTATAATGAAAAATTAAATAAATTTGCTAACTAATTTGAATTTTAATTATTTGCCAATAAATTAGCATAAGGGTAATAAACTTTTTTGTAATTTTTTCCATTCACACTTTTTAAAACATCTTTTCCTTTCACAAATTAAATAGTTTAAGATTGATGAAGTTTAAAATTTTGTTATTTAAATTTAAAATTTTATTTAAACTTATTAATTTTTAAAGATTTAAATTTTTTATTTTAAATATTAAAATGAATATAAAAGACATTTTATATATATATATATATATATATATATATATATATATATATATGTTATAATTTCATATTAAACATGCAGTATTCTAATCCTACTAAAGATTTTTAAATCACATTCATAGTTGTATAAATACCGTCGTGTTGATATAATTATACATAAGAAAAGAAAAAGTGTTATTATAATAGTTAGCTATAAGCAGTAGGTAAAATCAAATAAATTAGTCTATGATCAAAAGATATGTAAACAATTTATTAAATTAACTTAGTCTTTGATAGCTATAAACAGTAGGAAAAATCAATCAATTTCGTCTAATTCATCTATACCATTATCTCTATCACAATTATTATTATTGTCTTCCTCAATTTGATCTTCATCATAGTCTTGCTCAGGAACAACATCTCGTACCAATTGGAATTTTTCAAAATTTTCTACTTGTTGCTCACAAAATGGTATGTCCTCCATCAAAGTATCAACTAGATCATCCTCATTTAAATCTCCCATATCATATAAATCTCTAGACTTCATGTGACAAATAGAACACCAATTTTTTTCAATTGGATCGTCAACATAGTAAACCATTCTTGCATCTGTTGCAAAAATGAATGGCTTATCTGCTTCAACTTTCCCAGTGTGTATCAAGTGTGAAAAATTAACACTTGTGATACCAAAGTCATCTATCCTTATTCCTCTATTAATAGTTGTGTCAACCCATATACATTTGAATAGCACAATCCTTAGCTTGCTGAAGTGGTCTAACTCGATTATATCAACCACTTTACCATAGTATGTATTGTTGCATGAAATTATTGAAGGAGTCCTTCCACTAGAAAAACTTGGAATAATAGCAGACATTACTACACTGCTATTTTGTGTTTTAAGTCCTTGGTCTTTCTTCATTGTTCGAAACCTGAAGCCATGAATGGTATACTCTTCAAATCTCTTTACAACATTATTAGGCCCTTCTGCAAGCCACTTAATTTCTGGAGTGATACTATCCATATCACCATTTTGTGCGACCTGCATTTTGGTAGATACGTAAGGAGTTTAGATATTAATTTCAAATTCGTAAGGGAACAGATAAGCTTTACAAGATGTAAGTAACTTACATAATCCCTAAACCACTCATGGAACTTAGCATGCATGTATTCCTCAACAAGTTTTGTTGCATTTCTTCTACCACGGTGCATTCTAGCAACATCTCCTCTGTATTTACTGGTAAGTAAAACATAGTTATGCAATAGTTACAGAAAATAAGTGAAGTAGAAATTAAATATTGCACTATAACTTACTTGCGAAACTCATCCAGTAATGAACAATTTGTTAGAACTTAGCGATGAGCTTGTATTTTCTCTTCTGGTGTCAAAGTACCGATCTTGTGCGACCCGCGAGGACTTCCGAAAGCTGGAAAAAGTCTAGCTAGAATGTTAGAACAACTACTAGGGGTGTTGTCATTTTGATCGTCATTGCGCCGTCGTCGATTAAACCTAGTCTCAATCTCTTCATCCTCTAAATACCTAGAGCAAAATGTTAGACATTCTTCCATCAAGTAACCTTCAGCTATGGATCCTTCTGGTGCAGCTTTGTTCCGGACATAAGATTTTAAATGACCTAGGGTCCTATAAAAAGAAAAAAAATTAGAATATAGTAAATTTCCAAACCAAAAGATTCAAGAAAGACCTTTAAAAACAGGAACAACGTAAAAAAATTAAAAGATTTACCTTTCGACAGGATACATCCATATGTATTGTACTGGACCAGCAATCAATGCTTCTTCTACAAGATGAATAGTTAGATGAACCATGACAGTGAAAAATGATGGAGGGAATATCATTTCCATGTGGCAAAGCGTCAAACCAATTCGTTGTCGTAATTTATCTAAATTTTCAACACATAGGGACTTTCCTGAGACTTCTCTGAAATAGTTGCATAACTCAATCATGACATGTGTAATCTCTTTAGGTAAAGATCTTCTAATAGCAATCGGTAAAATGTGTTCCATGATAATATGTGAATCATGGCTCTTCAATCCAAATATTTTTCTTTTCTTTAAGTCAATACATTTAGAAATGTTTGAAAAGTAACCATCAGGAAAAGAAACACTTTTAAGAACACCAAGAAAGACATCCTTGTCTGCATTGGTCATTCTAAAGCTCGAAGGGGGAAACTTGGAAGAGTTGGGAAATGGATGGAGTTGTTCTCTAATCCCCATCAACTGCAAGTCCTTACGAGCTTGCAAGTTGTCCTTGGTCCTTTGTTTGTCACCAAGTATAGTGAAAAGGACATTATCACAAACATTTTTCTCTATATGCATCATATCAAGGCAATGACGGATAAGGTTATCCTTCCAATATGGTAAATCCCAAAAATGCTCCGCTTTTTCCATTGTGATGGCCTGTTTTCACCATTGAGTGCATCTTTGGGTCTTTTTCGACTGCTTTCAATCTGAGACAAAATAGTTAT
>JASCZI010030401.1:36291-56949 GCA_036250425.1 Stylosanthes scabra | reverse complement strand
TATATATATATATATATATATATATATATATATATATAATTACAACAACAATAACTAAATCTTATCTTATTATATGGAAATATTTTACCTTGAATTATGTCCGAAGTAAAATTAACCCTTCATATGTCAAAACTATAGGTATTTTTTAATTGAGAAAATTTTGATAGTTAATATTAGGTAGACAATAGGAAGTCAATATTATTTTTTTTTCTTTTTTCTTTTTTCTTTTACCATCAATATTTCACTAATTACACTCAGCTCCATATTAATCCTCTAACGTTGGTTCGCAGCATTATTTTTTTTAACCAATGGCAATTCTATTAAGTTGGATAAAAATTATTTGAACGCCTAGCTTTTTTCTTTAAAACTTCAACAAAAACCTATTTAGCTATATATAACGCACTCTCTTCAATTTCAAAGAAGTGTTTCTTGATACAGATGTAGTAAATATTCCTGCTTATCAGATAATTGACTTATCCGCATAAAATATATATTAAAATATATAAACACATTAAAAAATAATATATGCAAATATAAATAGTTGAAATAATAATTATTTTTTTTACGAAACAATAATACATATACACATTTATATATTCATTCCAATAAAATAATTTATATTTTATTTGCTGTAATTCAAATTTTATTTACTAGACTTTGTTATTTCTGTGTTAAGACTTTTTATGCCATTATTTTTGTACTTAGAAGGCAGAATTATAAGGTATAAAAACATATAAATAAATGTATCATACATGTACTATTTTATTTTATTTTTAATATATATATATAACATTTTGCTTTTAAGTAAATATAACAATAAAATTATTAATTTTTTAATTGAGTTTTTTTGTGTTTAATTAAAAATGAGTTAATATATAAAATACGACTTAATCAAAAATAAAAAAATAGACACTTATTTAGATTTGGAGGGATTAAGTATTAATTAATTAATTAATTAATTCGTTGAAGTAGTATTAGTAGTAATAGGAAGAGACCTTGATAATAATTGGTGACTCCATGAGTCTCATCACACACACACTCTTCATGAGTCTTGACCTTACTTGAATTGAACACACCAAACAAAGACGTTACTTTTGTTACCAACATTAACCCCCTGCTCCCGCTATGGCCGGCGAACTTGCCGGAGACAGCACGCCGGAGATTCTAGCCATCGTCCACGACATCTCCGCCATGTGTATCGGAGCCCTTGGGTCCGGCTCCTCTGCCGCCGCACCAGCACCCACACCACCACTCCCTACCACCGCCATTGCTGGCGACGCCACCTTCAGGAAGGACTGCACCGATCTGGTGCGACGGATCTCCCTCCTCACGCACCTCTTCGAGGAGATTAAGGAGCTCAACAAGGCTGTTGTCGACTCTGCTTCCAGTTCTGAAAGTGGCGGTGATGGTTCTGATGGCGATGGAGGTGGTGCTGCTGCTGCTTCTTGGTCGTGTGATGTGGTGGTGGCGCTTCAATCGGCAAAGCGATTGCTTTCGGTGGCGAGGAACTTCCGTTCCAATTGCTCCTCTGTGAGTTTCTGTCTCTCGATCTATCTCATTCGTTCTTCTTTTTTGGATTTTCGATTTCGAGAATTTGTTTCGTGAATGCTGTGAATTGCTTTTGGGAAATTGAGTTAGGACTTCGGAGTGAAGTGATCTAATTAAGCTGAAAACTGTTTTACTTGTTTCAACGGTTTAGAAGACACCAACATTCTTTGAATTCTAGATCTGTAGCTCACCCAATTCGAAATTGGAATTACTCGCTCAAATTGCTAACCTTCATCTTTACGTTGCAATTATGGTTGGTTGTTCTTTTTCTGTTTTGGATTGAAATGGATGAATACTAAGATTCAATTTTATGAACATAAACAGCATAAGACGGGGGAAGATGGAATCTTGTGATTATCTAGTTCAGCATAAAGTTCAAAACTTACAATCTGGTGTTCTATTAATTGTTACTTGTGGCTAGATATTCCTGGAAATGAATAGAATCTTTTATCAGATTCGAATCCATTACTTGCAAGCCACATATATGAGACTAATTTTCAAGAGCTTTCACATCAATAGAGCATCTGTCCCCCAAAAAGTTAAAAAGAAAAAAAAAATTTCAGACTACAGAGCATGATACTGGTTTGTTACAAAGGATTTTAGTTCTTTTCATCAGTTAAACTAATGAGGTTTCAAATTCATCTAGGCTTGGAGAATGAATATGAAAAATTGTGGAAACTTATGTGACCTTCATTGTTCGGAAACATTCTGGCTCTTTTGGGTTATATTAACCGATCTGTCGTTTGCTGCAAAAACCAGATCACTGTATACAGTCATCTTTCAATAGAGGATGATAAGATGTACATCATGTAATTTAATGAGTTCTTATCCTTGCCATTTTCTATATTTTGCTTCCCAGATTTCATGGAAATTATTTACTTCATTCATTTAATATTCTTCTAATAGAGATGGTTTTACAGCTCTTGAATTATTTAACATGGAACCATACAAATGCTGAATTTCTGTCGGCATGTATATCTGTCAAAACCCATCTTTGAACATCTCTGAAATTTGATATATCTTGATTTAAGGATGGAGCTGCCAAGACCATTATCTTCCAATTTCAGAGTGTGACATGGAAATTGGAAAAACTACTAAGCAACCTGCCATATGATCATTTAGACATTTCAGAAGAAGTCAGAGAACAGGTAAAACATAGATGTGCATTTGATTTTTTTATTTTTAAATTATTGTTGTTGTTGTCATTGTTGAAACGGAGCCTTTGAGCAACTGTTAAGTTGTCTCTACATGATCTCAAGGTCACGGGTTTAGGTCTACATTACACCCTTTGGTGCGACTCTTTCCCGGGCCTTGCGTAACACAGGATGCATGTCTTCCGGTTTATCCCATTATTATTATTATTACAACAATAATTCCCATGACTGAGCATGTTGTGTATCATATCCTTTTATAGGTGGACCTGGTCAGAACACAATTAAGACGAGCCTCCGATAAATATGGGTTTATGATTTCAAAAATGCCATCTTATAAATTATCTGAACCACTTGCTCAAGAAATCAGTCAGGTTCCTGGTAAAACCACGAGTGGATTGCATAAACAACACAGCTGTCCTGAAAACTTATCAGAATTAGACAAAATCCCCCCAAACAATGGAGGGGAAGTTTGCAGTAGACAGCAGGGAGGTTCTCGCTTGGAAAGAGCTAGGAGCATCCCTACCATGTCTGAGATCTCCTTAGCAAATGTAACTGATACTGAAAGTGAAGAAAACTCAGAGAGTAAGAGCCCACCTAACGTTAAAAAGCCCGAAGGAATTGTAATTCCCGAAGACTTTCTTTGCCCTATATCCTTGGAACTAATGAGGGATCCGGTTATTGTCGCCACCGGTCAGGTAGGTTCATATCATATGTTGCTTAAGCACTAGCCATTTCGCATTGAAGTTTTCAACATATATGCTTTCTATTTTTCTTACATCTTCTGTTGTTGTTTCTTATTCTTCAGACGTATGAGAGATCTTATATACAGAGATGGATAGATTGTGGGAATACAACTTGTCCTAAAACTCAGCAGAAGCTCCAGCATTTGACACTTACACCAAACTATGTTTTAAGGAGCCTTATTTCTCAGTGGTGTATAGAGCACAACATTGAGCAGCCAACAGGACTAACTAATGGAAAAATAAAGAAGAGCGATGGATCGTTCAGAGATGTCACAGGTGACATAGCGGCAATCGAAGTTCTAGTACGGAAGCTCTCCAGCCGGTCTCTTGAGGATCGTAGAGCGGCCGTAACTGAAATTCGATCACTTTCCAAACGTAGCACGGACAACAGGATACTAATTGCTGAAGCCGGAGCAATTCCAGTTCTAGTCAACCTTCTAACATCCGAAGATGTGTTGACTCAGGACAACGCAGTCACTTCGATCCTCAACCTTTCTATATACGAAAACAACAAGGGACTCATAATGCTTGCAGGTGCCATTCCATCCATTGTCCAGGTTCTCCGAGCTGGAACCATGGAAGCGAGGGAAAACGCTGCAGCAACCCTCTTCAGCTTGTCTCTTGCCGATGAAAATAAAATAATAATCGGTGCCTCAGGCGCTATCCCGGCATTGGTAGAATTGCTCCAAAATGGGAGCCCGAGAGGGAAGAAAGATGCAGCAACGGCATTGTTCAATTTATGTATTTATCAAGGAAACAAAGGCAGGGCTATTAGAGCAGGGATTATAACAGCACTGTTGAAAATGCTTACGGATTCAAGCAAATCAATGGTTGACGAAGCCCTCACAATAATGTCTGTTCTTGCCAGCCATCAAGAAGCAAAGGTAGCCATAGTTAAAGCCAGCACCATACCAGTTTTGATAGATCTCTTGAGGACCGGATTGCCTCGCAACAAAGAGAATGCGGCCGCCATTTTACTCGCATTATGCAAGCGGGATACCGAAAATCTTGCTTCTTTAAGTAGACTTGGTGCTGCAATACCTCTTACGGAACTCTCACGGAGCGGTACAGAGAGGGCAAAAAGGAAAGCTACTTCGTTATTGGAGCATCTTCGCAAATTGCAACAAGTTTGAATGTTGGGTTTGTAAGCAAATGACTTCAAATTCAATGTCTTTCTTCCCTCTGATTATTTGACATAATTTTCTACACTTTGGTTTGAAAGCTGAACATATGGGGGTGAAACAAGTCACAACCTCATTTGATTCAGTGTATTCTTTCCTTCTTTTTCTTGCTTTTTGTAACCCATGTATGAGCGTGTAAAGAAATCAACTGATATATCGTTTCCTTATTAAGTTCTTACAGAAGTTCCTCTTCATTTTTGTTTTCTCCTCCTAAATAGTTTAAGCTTTATTATGATGAGTTGTCCTTCTGCTTCCCTACCAAAGAAATCATCCTTCAGTAAAGAGGTTGAACAATAAGATCAAAATCAACTCTTTTTTATTGATGTTATCTAATGTATTTAAGTATCAATAATATGGATGATCCTCCTTTATCTTTTTTCTTTTACTTCAAAATTAAATCATGAAAGTGTCAGATGGAAGAAAGATAAGTTATTAAGAAGAATGCCATGATGACTGGTATGAAATTGATATTTGATGAAGGATCTTGGTCCTTATGACTTTTGGTTTGGGTTTCTTTGGTATTGCCCGCAAGGTGTTTGATGAATGTTCTCACCTGGAATCCATGCTTTGTAGTGCCATGATGACTGGGTATTTAAGAAACCAGTGGCACAAGGAGGTTCTTATTTTTTGGGAAAATGATGGGGCCTTGTCATTATAGATATCTTTTGCTCTCACTGGTAAACTAGTTCAGACTGGTTCTGGGGTTGATTCAGGAACCTTAGTGAGCCTGGAAAGTTGAAGATCCATCCATGCATGTATCATTAGAAAAGGATTTTGAATCAAATCTAGTTTTGTCCACTGCAATTGTTGACATGTTTTGTAAATGTAGTGCCACAGAGCAGGCAACTACTGTTTTCAGAACAATGGGAACTTGGAATATATTAGTTGGACCACCTTGCTGGTAGTTTTGTTGCAAATGGCTATGCAGATTGCAGAGTATGCCCTGAGATTGTTTTGTCAGATGCAAGAAGAAAATGTGGCTGCCAATTCTGTCACTCTTGTTAGTCTAGTACATACATTGTAGCACGTCTACACTCATATGATCCAACATGATTACACTCTCGATGAAGTTAATATATCAACCTTGATTGTTTTGTCAGATGCAAGAAGTTATTCAACTACAGGTTCCCTTTCAAAGATTTTATGTTGTGCAACTCAATGATTATGGGTTATGGAATGCATGGTGGCCATGGACATCACCCTCTTGATGTCTATGGGATGCAGTGAATGAATCACATAAGAGGCTTCATTAGGACAAAGGGCCTGAAGAAAGCACCTGCTTATAGTTTGATTGAAGTAGGAAATCAAGTACAGTTTTAATGGGAATATATTCATCACTTTGTTAATGGGCAATGCCCCTGTAATGAATGATTTTTGGTGATGAGGACATACATTCTGAGAATCAAGTAAGCTAGTTTCAATAAGAACATCTTATTTGGTGTCGAAGAGTTTTTTTTTAAAATGTATCTGAGCTTTATTTAAGGATCTGCCGCTGATCAATGAGTTGCTGCATGCACAAGGCGAATTTCGAATCCTCGACACTTGTTTAATCGAATTAGGGAGTTGACTATTAGATCGAGCCAAGTTGGTTGAGAGTCATTCTATCACCTTAGATTTTAGATCCCTCTGCATCCCAATTCGATCTCAAACTTTTTGTTAATTTCTTTTGGTTTTTACTTTCCCTCTCTCGTTTGGATCTTGCTGTATCCAAATTTAATATTAGTTTTATAACTTCAAATAATATCACTCAAATTACTATAGAGGATAAAGAAAAGATATAATTAGTGTTATGCATTGATATGGATTAAAGTTATTTATAATTATATGGTGAGATTTGGCATGTTTTCGCGATTTGTGAAAAATAAAAAAAGAGTTATACGTATACGAAATTCACATGCAGAAAAGATAAACGCTTTTCACAATCTAAAAAAAAAATGAGTTGTTTTTTACAGCCTACAAAATACAAGTTATGTCGAGGGATAAGAAGTGTTTTTTTTTTCCAACTTATGAAAAGATGTGACCGATATATCTAACAAATATTGTAGCTTATTTTAAAGAAAATCATTTATTTTAAGTCCATATAGAAAATTTTTAGTCTTGATTGTGAAGCATTGTTTCTTTTCAGAGGCACTATTGAACATAAGATGAAACAGGAGTTTAAAACTAAAGAGGGAACAAGAACTACAGTATATGACACCATCTAGAACATGTTTGTGCCCACATTTGGGAATCTTGAAGGTTTATTTTTTCTAATAGTAAGATTGGTACCCACCTTGTCACCTTTGTGGGTTGTTGGAACCATGGCATGCTTAGAAAGGAGAAATATATTTATTTTTGTTTTATCAATTATAAATAGTGTTATTGTGAGGCGTGATTAATTTAATTCAATTGGGGCGGGAAAAATAACAAGAAATCATAAATCTTATTATATATTTTGCTGTATAATGTGAACCCAACTACGTAAGCATAAAAATTTCAGAACTGTGGTTGTTGTATGAAGCAGTGAGATATGGAGTAGTTGGTGAAGTCTCCTTAATAAAATCATGGTATGAACACATTAAGTATATTAGATCCTACATACACTACACTAACATTTTTTTTCTTAAATTAGTTACTCTATTTTTCTCCTTTAAATATATACTATGAGCATCTCAATGTTTAATATTATTTTAGAACACTTTCCATGAACTTATGAAAATACAAATTAAAGAACACAAATATTGGTCGTTTTTGTTTGGTATTTAATTTGGTTCGTTTTTTATTCTAAGCTTCAAGAAAAACGAGTGTAATTTAAATAATTGTTTTTGGGAGTAAGTGTAATTTATTCACTCAAATATACATTACTTTATATTTTATAAATTTTCAATTTGATTATCATATTTAATGCAACTACTATACTAGACTTTTAGTTTTTAATGTTAACAAAAGTTTGTTCGATTATATAACTGAATGTCTAAATTATTGAAAGCAATCACACAAACATGCTGCTGCTTCACCATGATGATGAAAATAAAGTTTGATTATTAATATGCAAGTTGATTATTCTGTTATGAAAAATATAAAAATTAAACTATTTTAGTAATTAATTGTTATATTAAAAATAATGTAAAAGACGTATAAATAAACATAAATATATGATTATTAAATCAAACAATATTGGTTCTAAATAACAATAAATTATAGGCCCTAGCTAGGACGGTATGAACGAACTACGAAGGGGATTTGATCTGAGTACAGTTTGAACTTTGAAAGGCTTATTATGGAGGTTTGGATTTGATGAGAAAACAATGTGGCCAAACGAAAAAAGAAAGATCCTTCTTAAGTAAAAGGAATAATTCGCGCCATTCATAAATAACTGTTTATTATAATATTATTATTAGTAATATAATTCAGCATTCGGTGCAATATCATGTTTGAAATTCACCAAAAAAATATATATATATCATGTTTGAAAGTACATCTACTTCTAATTTGATGACCTCACAACAGTAAGTGTAGACTCTAATTTTGGCCATTACCAGTATCTAATCAAACTTCAAACCCTTTTAATATTTATTTTAAGGTGCACTAGAGTACTTATTAGGGCTATGGTGCATTATAATAATTATACAATTTTAGTCGCATTTAAAAAATATTGTTAAAATTTAAATAATATTTTTTATTACTTAACAAGTGATTTTAATTTTAACAATTTGTATAGCTGTTGTAATCATCATAAATACTATAGATTTCCACCTCATTATTTACAATCAAAACTTTTTATCTTTAGTTTTTTAATGATATTATTCGACTCGAAGATCAAAACTATATTTTAAAATTTATTGTTAGATCAATAAATTATTATATATGTAAGGTAGAATTTAAACTCACAGCATTTATTTAAACGAATTAATAAACTAATAAGGATTAGACCGACTCAAATAAATTTTTTTATCTTTATTTTGTATCTAATTTTCCCACCTCTTTAAAAAGGTAACCCTAACCCATGACTGAAAGAAAACCCAATTGTCATACTATTGCCTTTAGTTTTGGGCACAAAACTTGGATATAAATTACTAATTAAGCACAACAACG
Organism: Stylosanthes scabra; assembly: GCA_036250425.1. NCBI lineage: Eukaryota > Viridiplantae > Streptophyta > Magnoliopsida > Fabales > Fabaceae > Stylosanthes > Stylosanthes scabra. Next base: position 48,249 of record JASCZI010030401.1, on the reverse strand, counting down.
TTTCATTTGAACATAACTTACTTTTCAATGGTACTAAATAAAGAAACCAAATATATATATATATATATATATATATATATATATATATCACAACTATGAAATTGGTTGCATACTCAGCATAGATAGCAACAAACCAAAGTCAAAATAAATCTCCTAATGTCACATGCATATATTTTTCATTTTTCATAGCCTTTGAAAAAAAATATATTCATAGTCCTTGGATGCACGCCGCGATTACCGTTTAGTTGCTCACGCCTTTGTAGATATCTTGAAAGTTGAAACCAAACACCTTACCTTCTAGAGTTCTAGTTACTCACAATTGTTTATTATTATCTTTTTTCTATTTGTTTACTAAAGTGATATTCTAAATTGGTTGAATTCATTTTTTATTAAAGTCTCTAGTTAAACAAAAGGACAAAATAATCGGTTTTTTTTTTTTAAATTATAGGTAATCTAATTACTCAGTCTATCGTATGCATATATACTTCTTTCTAGAAAGATGAAGAATCTATTATCAACTTAATTTAGAATAAAATATTAAAAAGTAATTTCTCTTAAATAGGTTGATTTATTCTCTTTAATATATGATAGATATAATTGATGATTTAAGTATTATGCTCTATTATGTTAAAAAAAATTAATAATAATAATAATAATAAGAAAACAACAAATTATTAGACCATACAGTAGTAACCAGTTTGGTCCTCTTAAAGATGGTGACATAAATTGAAATCTCAAAAAACCCCATTTATTAGGAGAGAAAATAAATCTAAATAATTCATCTTTGAAATTACAAAATAACGACGTCTCCAACTCTGCCAAAATTTCAAAATCTAAAAATTTTTGTACCATCTCTACCTGTGTGGTTCCTCTATTTTATGTCTCGTATATGTCTAACTATTAAATGTTAATATATGCTAAATAATATTTTAAAAAAAAACTTGTTAACATGTATTTGAAAATATATTTTAAGAATTTTATAAAAAAATTAATTAATATTTTATATTTTTAGTTCATTAAATATATTAAAAACTTAAAACATTCTAATTATTATACTCTATGGATATATACTCTTAAATCACATTTTATCTAAATTAAAAGAATATATTTATCCACTTTGTCTGAGCGTTTTAAATTTTGGCAACTACTGGGGCCTCTTATGTTGAAATCTGGAAGCAGAGAGTTGTTGGAAAAAATGAACAAAAAGCGTAGACAAGGTCATCACATACATACACAAGAGGCCCTTTAATTCAAGACACAATTAGAGTCGTTGCTTATATAATTATAATAATAATAATTGTTTTTTTTTTCTCTCTTTTATGCTAGCTTGTGAAAGAGAAAGGTTACGTACTTTAATGCTTTTTTCAGTTTTGTTCCTTAATAATTTATTTATATTTATATAACGTAGCATCTTATATAATATAAGCTTGCATTCTTTTATTGACCAATGACCCAAAATTCTCATCTATATATAAGATTATGGTCCATGACATTTAATTTGTGCCCACCATATTTCACATGTGACCTCTTATACAACCTAATTAGATCATAGTTTTCAATTTTAATTTTCAAGCTTTAAATCAAAGATCTATTGGGTGTGGCAATTAGTGTCTCATTTTCTATATTTCTCACATAACAAAATTACAAGGACGGAGACACAAAAATTAGTTAGACATGGGTAACGCTTTTGGGATGAAGAGTAAGACGACGAAGGTGATGAAGATCAACGGTGAGGCATTCAAGTTAAAGACTCCGGTGAAAGCCGGGGAAGTCCTTAAGAACCATCCCGGCCTAGTCCTCCTTGAGTCGGAGGCCGTGAAGCACTACGGCACGAGGGCAAAACCCTTGGAGCCAAACAAGGATTTACTGCCCAGGAGGCTTTATTTTCTCGTAGAGCTTCCGGCGAAAAACTCTACGACCCAACCCAGAAGGATTCGGTCGGCGATTAATATGAGCGCGAAGGATAGGCTCGAGAGCCTCATGCTGACTAGGAGGTCAGCTTCCGACCTCTCAATCCTTAAACAAAAGAATAACAACCTTGGTAATGATAGTGATGGTAGTAGTAATGGTAGTAATAAAGAGAATAATAATAACATTGTTAATAAGAATGGCGGCGGTGGTGGGGTTAGGGTTAAGATGAGGGTTCCAAGGGTTGAGGTGGAGAAGTTGATTCAAGGTTGTAAGGATGAGGCTGAGGCTGCTGAGAGGATTATGAGTTTGTATAAGAATGGTGGAAGAGAGAATTATAGTAGTAGTAGTGGTGAGATAATTGAAGAGAATAAGAATGGTAAGAAAATAATGGAGGAGTTATTGGATCAACAAGTTCAAAGGAAAGGTGGCATAAAGGCACCTCGTGAGGTATGCTTATTATTTTCATGATCATCATCATCATATTATGCATGGCTTGTTTGAAATTTTTTTTAACATGATTTTTTAAAATTCATTTTATTAGTGTAGTGATTTATTGAATGTTATTATTAGTTTGTTTATTTTGGTTTTGTTTTCAAGCATCAAGCATAATCTCTTTTAATTGGGATTTATGTTAGGGGGGAACAAAAAAAATAAAAGATTACACTAAAATAGTCTAAATCACTTGATGTCATATTTCTTCTTTCTGATATTGATAGTTATTTTTTATGGCTTTTAATTTTTTTATATATAGAAAAATTGTGCAAATATTCCCTTTTTTTTCAGATGAAGTATGTGAGAAATATATGGATATTTGTCTCACCAAAATAGTTTAGGCATTAATAATGTGTGCTTATTGATGTGGTGTATGTATAGTTTAGATATGAGATTACGTGAGGAAGGAGTATATTCATATTCATATTCATATTCATATTCATTCAGTAATCATGATCATCTGAAATTACGTTTCCTTGTTGAGTGTTGACCTAACATCATATGCATTGAGATTTGAAATGCTTAATGCTTTGTCCTCTAACAACGTTTGTTGGTTTTGCATAACAAATTATTGTAGCACGCAATTAGAGCAATAATCTACTCTCTCTTGTATTCACATTCATGGACAAATCACATTTAGTTATGAAAATGATAAAAATGTTGGTCTCCTCTCTTAATTAAACTTATTTAATAATATGTATTATTTAATTATGACCATCATTTACAATTACCTAATTATATATATTTTGTGCATGCACTAAGCTAGCTACTAATTAATAATGATTAAATTAATTGTACCTAAGATCTCACAAACAATGGTAACTAATAATAACATATAAATTATTGTTTGCTTTTGCAGAAGAGGGTGAGTTTTATGCCTATTAGCGAAGGAGGGATTCAAATAGCTGTGGCTTCATAGAAATTAAATGAAACGGGGAAAAAAAAAAAAAAAAAGATCATATACATATATACATACACTTGGCCTTTGGAAGATCTTATCATCCACCAACCAAAGGAGTTCCAGCATTTATTTAGTTGAGTTTTATCTTTAGAAGAGAGAAAATAAAATAAAATCATTTAGTTATTAAAAGATTTTTATTTATTTGTTCTCTTTGTTATAGGCACTTAGCTAGCTAGCTTGTGGTGTATGTGACTAATATTAATATTATTGTAAACTTATTATGTCTGTTGTATAAATATATTAAATAGCACATATATAACTCTTAGAATGGTACTGGGGTAGTTCACACCATGCTTTTGTAACATATACAGCTCATTCACAACATTGAACGTTATGATGATGCTTATACTTTCTTCTTATATTTTTCATTTAATTTGCTCCTTATTTAATTAATTTCAGTGTATTACTATTAGTGCAAAGAAATTTCATAATAGTAAAGGCATTTGTTCGTTACTACTAAGTTAAACATAAAGAAACGAACCTCCTACAGCCGAGGCTTTGGCTTAATGATTAATGTGCTGTATTCAAGTTCAATTATCTGTTGTGTAAGAACTTATAATATGTGTGAGTAGAAAAATCTAAAATTAAAAGTTGTTCAATCCACTTAAATTATATAAAAAAAAAAGGCCTCTGCCGTATATTAACATATGTCCCAACACCCTAGGCGAGTCATATTTTTTATAAATTCGATAAAAAAAAAATTATACCAACAGATAACTTCTCACTTATATAATGTATAATTTTTATTTTATATATGCTACAAGAAACTCAAAATCAAGTCATAAAGAGAAAAAAATATATATAATCACTTTAGGTAGTATTTTTTATATTTTCTCATATTTTTGGACAAATCAGACTTTTTAATCTGACATGTCATTATGTTTATTCTTTGTTCATCAATTTTAAGAGTTGATGTGTCCAATATTTTTTATTGTTAAAGACCAATTCAGGATTACGAGATCATTAAAGGAGTTAATGTCTTAATTAAAAATTGTTTAAATCGAATTGGATGGTTTACTCATAATGAAATCATATATTTTTACTAATACGTTAATAGTAATAATTCAAATGTTTTTTATATGTTGATCATATAAGTGATAAGTCACTAGAAAATGTGGGAAAGAATATAACATGATAAATTTCTAGTTAAAAATTGTTGAGTGTCAATTAATAGACTAATAATATTTTGGTTTTTTGAATTTGGATTGGACTCTCCTCGAGGCTTTTATATATATGGTACTGACAAGATTGCATGTATTGAATAAAATGTGAAATTAAAAAGATAAATACAAGATATACTAGAAGAAGACATGAAAGTCAATTATGGCGGAGGGAAGGTGGGTCTCCAATTCTATTAAAGGGACTCATTATCAAATCAAATCAAATGATAAATCCAAATCAAAATCCATTTTCAATATTCAATTTTGGTTAAAGTTAAATTACCAATTGATAAACCATGGAATTGGTCCTCTTGATCAAGTATTTATTGACTCGTTAAGGTTTTTGGCCTTTAATATTTTGACCTATATATATTACTGCTGAATGCTGATAACCATTTTGCAACTTGTAGAATAAATTAAATGCTATTTACTAAAAATTATAGTCTATTTGCTTTCATATGTTTAATAATTAAATTTATTTCTCTGTTTTTATGTAATGATGAAATTGTTTATACTAGTCAAATTAATTGTTTTAAATATTTAATCAAAATATATTTTTGACCGTAAACTATCAGTCAACGGTATTATTATTGCATATTTTTTTTTTGGTGTCTATTATTATTGCATTTTAATTCACAGTTTTAGTTAAGTATTCTCTGATAATAACATAGTAGAATGACTAACTAACTTAATTAACATTTAGAAATTGAGGAACTAATTTAAACAATTTAAAAATTAAGAGACCAATTTGATCATCTCATAATAAAATGTTAAAAATCAATTTAATCGTTACCTCTAATAAAGTTTATGCGTGAAGTATAAAATACGATTTAATTCGATTTTTTTTGTGGGTATTGATTCGGAGATTAAAGTCTACAAACAACGAACATACACTAAGCTCTCTTCACTCACAAGTATTTTCTCCTAATTAAATTAATTAATACATATATGGTTCCCAAAGAATAATACTACTAATAAAATAATAATAATAATAATAATAATAATAATAATAATAATAATAATAATAATAATAAGGAAATGTAACAACAATAATCAATCAAACGTATGCATTCGAATTTCTATAAATACGTACATATACATCGTATTGTATCCACGCTGACTATTCGCTTTCTAATAATTATCAATCAAACTCAAAGCATCTAAATTTGAATAGTATATTGTTTTCTTTTCTTTTCTTCCCTTTATAAACAAGTAAAAAATAATAACACAATAGTAGTTCGAAATGGACAAGTTCATGTGCAAGTCAAATATTTATATCATAATGTGAAAAACGTGGCCTTCAACATGCACAAAAGTTGAACATCTAACTTATTAGTTATATTAACTTATTATATAAAAGAAAAATTAAATCCCTCTCGTCACTTTTGGTTTCATTTTTCATATCAGTTCATTAATACCCTAAATTAATATCCATGAAAATTTTAGTTGAACACTAGAGAATCTCTGACCTTCTACTCAATTAGATAAGCAGTTAATATTTAAATTTTTATTTATTTAAGTATTAAAAAAATAATTACGAAGATGAATGCTAACATTCAAAGAACGGCAACGGCCAATGCATAAGGCAACCTCATAATAATCAAAATAATAGTTTATTAATAAGTCTTTAACATTGTTTAGAATTGTGAGGAGACTGGAGAATGGAGATAGTAAAATACTAAAATAAGATGTTCTGTCTACCCAAAAAAAAAAAAACTCTTATTCCATAACTAGTTTTACTAATTTATTATTAAAGTTTCGGTGCGTGAGTAAAGAAAACTAAATGCACAAGATGATGTAATGAAAATATAAGTCAGAATTGAACACACATTTAATACAAGTTAGTAACTACCCATGCTTACCAGAGTTGGATATTACACCTTACAACCACAGGTTGCATTTAATATTGGGTAAAAGATAAATATATCTCTGACTTTTTTTAAATAAGATAAAATTATCCTTCATTTTACTGAAATACATCCATACTCACAACCTTTAAGAAAATTGGACACTCCTACCCCTCTGTCAACAAAGTGGTGGGGCAATTTTATCTCATTTTATCATAACACTCACGTGGTCTAGACAAACAGAGAGATAGGAGTGTTTAATTTTCTCGAAGGTTGAGAGTATAGATACATTTTAGCAAAATAAGGGGTACTTTTGTCTCATTTTAAAAAAATCACGAGTATATTTATCTTTTATCCTTATATATTGACTATTAAACTGACTACTTGACCAATTCAAATTGATTAAAATTGTCTTTTTCCAACTCGGCAAGACAAAGACTAATACGACATTGATCAATGAATAGTTACATACACAAAACATGATTCAAACACTTACCCTGCTCAAATGGATCAGTGAACCGAACCGAACACACTTAAATTGATTAAAATCTTGTCTTGTATAATGTATATTCTTAACAAGAAAGAACACTTAGTTTAATAGGAAGAAGAAAAAAAACTAATAATATGATAATGATGATTGATGATATGGTTAAGATACTAACACAATGTTAGGAGGAAGAGAAGTAAATACACTAAGATAGCATTTGTCATTATAGACATTAATCAAATTATTCATATATAATTATTGTAGCATTCACATTTTGTACTGGTATACCAATTCAAGAAAAGGAAAATAAAAAAATAAATTGCAAAACAAAGCTAAGAGTGTCCAAAGTCACCATTGCTTCCTTTGCCCTAACCACCATTTTTGTGTGTTAGGAAAAGAATGTGGAACAACAATAATATGATACAACCCTAGCTTTTCAGGATGACCACTGCTCAGGTAAGGTGAGGAAGTATGTCGTCATGGCTTTTCGGAACCTCTTCTTGTATTGTTTCGGAGACACGATTGTCGGGGCAGCATTCTTCGGACCGCCCAGGATCCCCGAAGCCTTAACCCATGTCTCCAAATGCTTGTCCCAAGTGTACTGTCTCATGAAGTCAATGATCCCAAGAACCAGCTCTTGGCGCTCCTCGTCCACCCCGACAAGCAACGAATAGTCCATAACATCGACAGACTGATGATCAACAACAATGAGATGAACTAGTGTTACAAAAAGAAGCATAACTGCCACAGCTAAAATCAATAAAATAAAGATCGACTCGGCTCTGCTCGAAATAGATTAGCTTATGTCCAATACAGATACATATCTTCATAGAGATAATAATTGAATCAAAGAATGGATAAATTATAATGATCTCAGATAGTTTTAACCTTAACCATTAGGAGATGATTTGGAAGACAAAAAGAAGCTTACCGCTAAAAAGGATGTGTCGTTCCATACGGCTCTCTCGAGTCTTCGCTTAGCCCTACTGCCGAGAAATATGGGTTTTGTCCTCAATGCTTCTAACAGGTTCATGTCCAGCATCACTTTGTTAGTCCCTGTTGTATCTGGATTGTACCTAGATCTTTCTGACCCTTTCAGATCATATACCCTGGATATCTTTCTGTTGTAAAAGAGATTCTCCATTATCATTACATCTATCCTGGTGGTTTCTTTGCCACCTTTAGGGTATTTGATATTGACCTGAAAAACCAACCAAGATAAAACTATAAGCATGAAAATTTAGAGCAAACAAAGAATTCTGGAGCTTGTATGTGAAAAACAAAGAATGAGCTCTCACCTGATATAAACCAAGAATTTTGGCAAGGCAAGTCGGCCCTCCCGGGTTCAAGGAATCCATAAGGTATTTGAAGTATTGAGGAGCGAATTCCTCGAAAGAATCCAGTTCCGTTTTCGTGACTTGTTTAATAATGAACCTTTCATCCAACGACTTGGCGAAGTATACATTACTTTTCCCTCCTTGAGCTCTCCATCTCTGGCAACGGCTCAAGGATCTCACGAAATCAACTTCATTAGGGCAGCACTTTTTCCTAAGTGCTTCGAACTGCTTCGCAAAATAGCAAGTGACAGAAAAATTCACTCTAGCTCCGGAACCCAAAGAGTCATCACCAAAAGAAATCTGAAAGTGTAAAGATTTCTTGGGCTCCCGGGTAAGAGAACCAAGGGAAGATGTAGCATCTTCGGACAAATAACTAGCATAATTGATATAATCCAAGTCCAGAGAACCCCACGCATTAAAGCTAGAAGTAGCCAAATCTTCTCTGTTTCTGTCGCGAGCAGCAGTCCAGCTTGCATCTTGCAGGTCTGACCTCCCAGAAACCCAATCTTCATGATCCTTAGAGCTAAGAGCATAGGAAATTATGCTAGAGTATTCATTGTCATAAACAGCAATAACTCTGTCGGCATGATGTGTTTGGGGAAGCAGCAACCGAGCACCTTCGGCTATGTGAGAACAAGAGGAAATGAATGATGGTGGAGTGCTCAGTATCAGATTTAGCTTCTGTGCCTCCCACGGCAACATTTGAAAGCTAGTTTGAAATACATTAGAGATAGGGTCCCTAACCATATTCTTGTAATCTCCGGATGCATGAAAAGATCTAAGCGTCGAATAATATAATGATGGTGGCAACACTTTCCTGATTTTTTCCTGGACTCTTATTGCTGAGTCAAACGAATGAACTCTGATTGGTTGCGTCAACCTTCTAAAAGGAGGGTTATCATGTGGAAAAGAATGCCTAATAGATACATTGGATTGTGCTGTATGAAGTGATTCAGCTTTCATAGAAGGTTGGTCGGTACCTGTCCCCGTCCATGCAGAATCTATTTTCTCAGAAAGATTGGATTCCACATGTAGAAGGCCCTCAGATAATGTTCTGTTGACAACAAATTCACCATCCGAGTGTGTTTCCTCTTCATCAAGATGACATGTTAATGCTTCAGAAGTACCAGGTCCAAGTGGGTCATCAGATTCTCCAACTATAGGAACTTCATCAGGCTCATGCAATTTTAAAGGCTGATGATTATCTTGCTCAGACCCATTGTCCGCATTCTGATCCTTGGGAAATGAATTGGCACTTGATTCTTTTACCTCTGGACATAATTCACGTTCCTGTTTACCTTTAGAACTACAACTTCTTTTGATAAGAGAGTCCAATGAGTATAATCGATGATCCCAGACATGTGAACCAATTAGAAGTGAACGTCTCAGACGATTTAGTTCCAGAATATCCACAGCCATCTTCCCTGGTGGCGGAGTCTCTGTGGTTGATAGTAGCACAGTCTATATGCATATAAGAACAGAAGAGGAAGTTAGAGTGACCACATGCATTAACAAAGATAGATTTGACGACAGATATCAATTAATTTGCTCACATGATAATCTTTTCTATCTCTTTGAAGCATATCTTTCAGCTCCAGTATGTGCTGATGAATTTCGCAGGCATCTGACACCTCATTTCCCATGTCATGAGAAGTAATACTTGTTTCCAACCGATCAAGTGCATCCGATATCTCCACATACAATGTCTCTACTTTCCGAAAAAGCTGTACAGAAGGAGGAAACAAAAAGAGGTTAAAATTTTCAACACCACTTTTAAAATAGTACCGAAAATATTAGTACTAGCTTTTTGAATATCACCTCTCCTGCCTCCTTTCTAGTCCAGTCCTCTTGGTTATGGCCAAATTCTAACACAGATGGGGGCAGATGGACAGACAGAATATCAATAGGAGAATACCGGAAGAAAGCAACCATGCTCCCATACCTGTTAAAATTGGTTGTTCATCAACTTTCTAGTATTGATAACCAAAATAAGTAACAAACATAAAAACTAGAAAGATTTGTCAATTAGAGATTGTTGTATGGATGACTTACCCGTAAAACCGGAGGCAGTCCCTCTGCAAAGAATGTCCACAGGTTGCAACCCGATTAGCCGTTGCATGGTTTGAAAAGCTAAGTTCCAGAAACTTTCCAAAAGACAATCCCCAGGCAGCATCCGACATAACAACTCTGCGAGTTGCTGGTGGAACTCCATCTACAAGAGGACACCTCAAACATCGGTGCCACATCCAAATCTTGCCATCTCTTTCCCCGGGTAATTTCACGGAGGGAAGGCGCCTCACATTGATTGTAAGATTTCCCTGTTGGTGTGTAAAACAAAGGACATGTGCATCTGCTGGCTCTTTACAAAACTGACAGCAAGATGTCTGGAAAAGAAAAGCATTTTACTTATTATTACATTCAGAAATAACATGGACAATTGAAAGGAGCAGGAAAACAAGCATGACTAACCGGATCGAAGAGATCATCACGAAGGTACCTCCCAAGTGGCTTATCAAAAGAGCCATAGAATTTTATGCGCAGCAACCTATTGCGCTCACATACCGTCCCTTTAGATACACAATGACTGGAAAAGTACACCAATATGCTCTGATTACTCTCTGTGGCAGAAAAGTATTCACCCGAAAACTCATCCTCATTGATCTTGTCTCTTGTGATGTCAACAACTTCACCATGCTCCCTCTCCTCTTGAACCATGGTTTCTTGCAATTCATCTTGCGAAAGGTCTCTTGTAATAGACAAAGTGTCCCCCTCCAATTCATTACAATTATTCAAAAAGTCTGATTGTCCAGTCAGATTAGAAGTTAAATTACTACGGAACGAATCTGAGAGAACATTCTCAGTACTACTAACATTCCCCATGGTACTAGCGTATGAATGAAAATTATGGTCATCAAGATGCTTTGATGGTGAGTCCAAACTTTCAAGCTTTCTAGAATCGAGACCAGCATCAGCCTCCGACTGACACATGGTTGAAGGGAGGGAGTTAGATATCACAGAAATATCAGCATCAGTTGTTGCAATCTCAGGCATGTCTATTGAGTGCTTTACTATCATTTTGGGGAGGGTAGCACCTTCATCGGCAAGAAATGAGGTCTCGAGAGATAAATGATAAGCTGCAAAAACTGCAAATTGCACAACATCTTTAATTTTCTTCAGATCTTCGCGGTTTGATCCTTTCAGTAAAACCTACAAGAAGAATCAAATTCAGAATTAGATTGTGATACAACATAAGAAAATCCTCCATTGTGATTTTACAAAGTAAGCAAACAGAAAAAGATGAAACTTACAGTACATCCCAATCGCCGAGGACAGCCTTCAAAAAACATTAATGTTTTGGATGGCTTCTTTTGAAAGTTAGTAGCAGTCTCATGATCTTCTACCATTTTTTCTAAGCGGAACAAGTCACAGTGCCCCACTCTTGCTTTGGATAAACTATCCACTGATGGAGTGATAAGAGCACCAGTGCAGCGAGCTATACGCTCAAGCAAAGGCCTTTTAACATTCAACACCAGGGAGATCTCCTTTGCTAGCAAATATTGCTGGGCACAGGAAGCTACACTGCTTTCTACCAGCAAAACATTTGGTCGAAGAGCTTCAATTTTTGAAATTATCATCTTGAGATGATCATTTTCCTGCTCACAAACACAATATTCATAAGTTATTGCAAGGGAAAAACAATTCTAACAGGGAGACAAATAGTCCATAGGTGAATAAAGAAGGCACCTGCTGCAACAATGTATCA
>JASCZI010030401.1:0-22352 GCA_036250425.1 Stylosanthes scabra | reverse complement strand
TATATATATATATATATATATATATATATATATATATATATATATATATATATATATTCCCTCTCGTTTATCTGTGTGTCATACTTGGATGAGAATCAGTCTGTAATGAAAAGAAAAATGTGATCTAGTGCATAATGCGGATTAAGTTAGCTTTGGTTTCATCTTTTACCTTGATGACAATAACAATGGAGTAACATATGAAGCCTCGGATGGCCCATTGATAAATCATATTATTTAATTTGTAGTTTTGAAGGATGTTGTTTTAGTAGTTTTCATCATTGTTGAACTCAATAATAATAATAATAATAATAATAATAATGAAAAAGGATAAAGAAAAAAAATGTATTATAGTAGTCGACTTATCATGCTAGAAATATGGGAAGGTTTTTGGTGAAGATATCAATATGTTTTTTAGTGAAGATATTGAATCTTAACCATTGATTTGTGTTATTAAAATATAATGTGTAATTAATGATATCATTATGAGAGAGATAAATTTCTAAATATGATAATATTCTCACTAAAAAATACTTAAATATCTTCGTAGTAGAATTTTCCTAAAAATATAGTCATTTATGTGGAGAGGTAATTTCACAAAGACTTGAATATCTTGTTCTTTGGATTTCAGTTAGATGTTTTACTTTTTCTCGGCACAAAATAAAAAAGATGTTTTTACTGTTCTGATTAAAAAATAAAAAAGTTAACAAAAATAACCGAATTTAAATAATTCTACTCTCGTTGAATGAAATTCTAAAATTGTTTACGTGCTACACGTAAAATTGTTACATAATTAAAAATTCATGTTTTCATGTGAGTAATTTAATTAGCAAATATAAAGTTATTTGACAATTGAGTATTTGTCAAAGGTTTTTTTTTTAATTAATTTTCTTGATGTCTGAATATTTTGAGGTCAATTTTGGTATTTTATTCCACCTATTATATAGGAGGAAACGTTGAGGAGAGGAATGGAAAAGTTGAAAATTAAAGAAACAAGGTAAGGAATATACTATGACAGTCTAGGTTGAGTAAATTAGTTGAAATTCTCAATTCTAGTGTAATAGTAAAGACATTGAAATCAAAGAACAATTTCCTTTTCTGGACTTTAATTTGTTATACTAATACCACGAATTTGTTCTATCATCTTGCGTGCTTTATTTCTTTCTTTTATTTTTTTTTTAATTGAATAAACATCTATCCAATTTGACAAATCGAGCCCTTTAACAAATTACTAAATGGTAACTATTATAACGTGTGAATTCATGTACGATGTGTTTGCTACTTATCCTACTTATTACAATTTATTTTATTCATCTAAAGTCATGTTAAGTGTTGATTTGTTTTTCTATTAAGTCTTTTTTAGGTCATAAATAATAATATAAAATTAAACGCTATATACCATATTATATTATTTGATTAATTTTATTTATGCTTTTAATTTATTGTAAAAAATATTTTTTTGAATGGTTTTAGAATTTTGCAAAAATAACAGTACTCAATAAAAAAAATTATTTTTATTGATTTTTTAAAAATAAGACAATTTTTTGTGTAAATTATTTTCAAACAAATCATGTTAAAAGAAAAAAATTATTAACGTGTAAATATATATTGTGAAATATATAAATTAGACACTTAAATAAATAAAGTGATTAAGAAACAAATGGCATAAAATAGTACGTTTAACAACGGTTAATCCCAAGATTAACAGCCAATTGGCTAAATCGTTGCACAAATCGCTACTAAACACTTGTTGACATTTGTCGGAATTATTGTTATAACGTTGTTACGAGGGTTGATCTGAAGTTTTTTATTTTGTTAGGGTCGATTAGGGATTTTATAAGTATTAGAGAGCACCATATTTAAATTACAAATGGTCAATGATGGGTTTTACTCTTTTTATTTTATTTTATGCATGCTTTTTATCTTTTGGGGTGCGTTTGTGAGAGAGACTGAGATTGAGAGACTAAGACTGTGGGACTGAGATTCGAAGACTAAAATTGAAATATGTTTGTGTATTGTGTTTGATTTAAAATTAATTAGATAAAGATACTGAGAGATAGAGATTAAACTAAGTTGATGGAGCAAAAATAAAAGTTAGTATTAAAAACTATAATGTTGATCTAGGGTATTTGAGTAAAAACATATTATTAAAATTTCAGTCTCAGTCCCCAATCTCTTAATTCCTCCTAACTAGAGGTACTGAAAATACTGAAATTCTGGGAATTGAGACTAAAATTTTAGTTCTAAACTCTGTCTAACAAACACAATACTGAGTCTCGTTTCCCAGTTTTATCCCATTTTTCAGAATCAAACGCATCATTATTATCATTTTTATTTACAATTTTTGTAAAACTTATTTAAATAACAAATGGAATAGATACTAAATAATTTTAACAATTGTATCACCTTTAATTATTCTAAGAACGGATTTAATCAATTAGAGAATAAGATTAACAACAAGCCCAAAGAAAAAAGAAAAAAAGAAAAAAAAAACAGCGATATGGTTAATAATATTGACATGAAAACTAATTGAAGTGTCTTTCTCTCCATCTAGCTATATATTTTTCCGTAAATAATTATTTTATTTGGTTCTCTATGGAAATCATCACGTTGAAAATTTGGGAAGACTTTTATCTTTTTTTTTTCTCTGTACACTAGGGACGTGCCTTTAAAACATACATAAGACAATAATATACAACTTAAATATATGTTATACAATAAAAAATTTTATATGTGTAACAAAATTATAATATAACAATATATAAGAGTTCAATATAATTTACACGTTTAAATTACTTTTTAGATAATAAATTTAAAATTTTTATTTTTATTAATTATTTGTATGGGTAATGCTATTTGAACAAGTGGTTTTGGCCAACTAAGTGCAACAAAGTGATTTATTTCTATGCTAAATAAAATATTATTTTTGTGTCAAATAGTATAAAAAAATGCACATAAATAAAGTTCTATTTTACACCAAAATAATCTTCTATTTAGCATAGAAATAAATTACTTGGTTGCACTTAATTGGCCAAAATCACTTGTTGACGTAAAATTACTATATTTGTATATACTGAAAATACATTAAAAAATAAATTCTAATAATAATACCCATACATACAGAAGAGAAGGTGGTGATGAGAAGAAAAGACATGTCCCATGCAAAATTATTAAGAGGCAAGAAATGGTTTGGTAGCATTTGTTTGGAAAGGGTTTGGTGGGTAGACAACATCTTCAAAGGTAGTGTGCTTGCTGAGGTGTGCCGAAAGATACAACGCCTTTTCTTTTATTTTCAAATTAAAATTAAAATTAAATTGTCCTTTTTTAAAAATATATATATTTCCATTATTATTATTAATTAACAAGTGAACTAACCTTACCTTGTTGGCCCTTTATTATTTCGTAGTCCACAATAATAATTCTCTTAATACCAATTTTCTTTGCGGGAGCAAAATTGGATTTCTCATCAATCACTACATATATAGATATTTTTCTACGATAATACTAAATGTACCATTATATATATTTATACACACTATTTAGTAATATAAAAAAATATAAATATTAGTATAAAAAATATAAATTTTTATGCTAATATTTATATTTTTTATTTTATTAAATAATGTGTATAATTACACAGATAATTTTATTCATTTTTCTAACCATCTTAACTTCATGTACTTTAAATTTATTATTTGAAGACAAGTTGAGGTGCAAATATATATGGACCTATCAACTTTTCTTTTGATGATTTATACACATGACTTGTATCATAATTGCTACGAAGAAATAATAGTCATTATAATTGATAAATTAGAAAGAAGAATAATGAAAGGAAGTATAAACCGGACCTAGGTAGGGTGTGTTAGCAGACAAATGTGCCTCATGTTTAGTTGCCAAGTTCTCTAATTCGATATTCATGAGTCATATCCATGTGGGACGGTACCATTTGTATACATACTTTTGCGTGTCTTATATTTGGTTGTTATATATAGACATCTATCACATCCGATCCAACCTTTCTTTTAGTGACCATTGTGAGAGTCAGACATCAACACACCAAGAGATTGAGATAAAAGTAAATTTATTATTATATTTAATTTAAAATTTATTAAAAAAGAATTAACTATTAAAAATTTATAATTGTCTTTGAATTTTTAAATCATCGAAAAAAAAAAAATAGCCAACTGAGAGCTTAGCCTGCTTGGAATCCCCGATCCTTTCCCAATATCCCGGTTTCGAATCCTATATGTACAATAAAAAAAATTATCGACAAAAATGCTCATAAATTTTAAAAAGGATAAATGTGCCCTTCAATATTATTAAAACGTGATAAATCAACTCAAATATCATCAAACTCTATATTTAATGTTTTACTGATTTTTGAAATTTGGATTGATTTGTTCCATTTTAATAATATTGAGAGACACATTTGTTGTTTTTAAAATTCGTTGACATTTTTATCAGCAATTTGAAAATTCGAAGGTAATTTTTGTGATTAACTCATTAAAAAATATATAGATTAAATTAAGTTGGTAGAGGAGAAATAAATATTAATATTAAAAACTTTAATATTAAGATAGAGTTTTTGTGTAATAGAAATTATTACCGTTTGAGTTTTCGTTTCAAAAAATTTTAATTCCCTTAATTTCTATTTTCTAGGAGTAATGAAAATACTAAAATTTGAGTTAGATACTAAACTTTAATTTTAATTTTTGTTAACTAAACACAATACCAAGTTTCGATCTATCGATACCAAATGCAATAAGAATATATTCGCTTAAAAACTACAAATCAATTATTCATATAAATATACGTAAAAACATAGGATTTATATTAAAAATATGTTAAATAACATATGTATTTATAACTAAATATGTATATACCTAATATTTCTTATTTATTTGTTTCATTTATAAAAAGTTAGGTATTTTATATAAAAAAATATAAGGATATGATTTTAGACTTTTGGAATTCTTATTATAAAAGCGATTATATAATTACCATGCGTATTTTTATTATTATGATGATATGTAGTTTATTACTCATAACCAATTAATTAGAATATCATTTTTTTAAAATTACAATAATGTAAAAGTTATTTTCTAATTAAGTGTAGTTATATTTTTCGAGAACCTAATATTTTTTTTTTTCGGTTTCGGCGGTTTTAGAATGATGCTTGTCAAATTGACGGGGAACAGAACCGGGTCCCAGTTCATGAATTTTAATTGATTTATAATTTGTTTAATCGCACTTAAGCAACTGTCACTGTACTTTAAATTTGTAGCTAAATGCCTAATTCTGAAATCAAAATTGATCAATGAGGATAAGGCACCCAACCAACTTCTATTTATTTATTTGACCTTCTCATAAGTAATAACCTTATAACAATTCTCATTTGATCTTTTATTCTCATTTGTAGCTTTTATTTCCTATGCATGAATTTAGTCAATATGCAACTTGTAATTTTTTAACAAAAAAATAAAAATATAAGAATCCGTTAGCAAACGACTATATATATTAGAGTCCAACTAATCTAATAATTCAATTACGTCATTAAAACTATCAGAAAACCACATGACTTAATTTTAACGTAACCCGAATTTTTATTAAGAAAAAATGTATTTAATTTATATTTTTATTTTATATTTTATTTTCAATATTTTCTGTTTTAAATTTTAAAGATTTTGTGAAAAAAAAATTAGATTAAGTTAAGATTAAGCAAATATTATATTGAACCTTTAATTTAGGGTGAATTTAGAGAAAACCAAATACATTTGTGTGCTATGAAGCACGGACATTTCGTTGAATTGGCATGTCTACGTGTCGGACACGACATTCACCGACACGCGTATCTTCCGTGTCCCATCTGTGTCCTTAAAAAAACAAAAAAATACCTCTTCGGACACACTTGACACTCCAAAATATGATCACGTGTCCGCGTGTCCATCTTTATTCTTGACTTATATCCTTAAGATAAGTTTAAAAGTAGTAAATATTACTATTTCTTAAAACTAAAAGTTATCTTAAATATTTTATATAATTAAAAAAGATATTAAAAATACTTAAAAGTAATATTGAAATTTTAAAATAAATAAAACATCAAGATATTATTATAATTTTGTTAAAAATATATTATATTTTATATATATGTTGTGTCTCTGTGTCATATAAAAAATTGAGATTGGTGTGTCGTCATGTCGCGTGTCGTGTCGTGTCCCGTGTCCGTGTTAGTGTCTGTGCTTTATAATTTGTGTGAGATATACCAGGAACATTTGATAGTTATTTTTGGGCCTATTAAAACCTTAGGCTCAATTTGATAGTTATTTTGAAGAATATATTAATATTCGTTTAAATATAAGATAGGAAAGTATTGACTATAAAATATTTTTAAAATTTAATTTTAATTCATTGATGTTAAAATATTTTACACAATCATATAATTACATCTATTAATTTTAATAATTAATCACGAGGTGAGTAAAAAAAATTATTTTTATTAATATGAAAATATCTCATTAAATACATATATAAAATCTCTTCGGTGCGTTAAAATGAAATTTATGTTTTTATTTATATAATTTTTTCTTTCACTAATGAAGAATGAGGTAAAATCCTAGTCATGCATGATGCATCCTTGCTGTCTTATCATGATCCACTTTATAGAGTACTTTGGTCTTTAAGCAAAAAGATTATCTTTGAGTAATGCTAGATGTACATTAAAATTAGTCATTATTGTATAATACACATTGAAATACGAAATACATATTAAAAATGAGTTAAACTACATATATATTTTATATTTCAATATGTATTATACATTATTAATTGATTTAATAACTAATTTTAATGTACAAATAGAATTATTCATTATCTTTGGGACCATAAAGGTGCTAGCTACTAAATAAATTAGTACATTTTGGCAAATTCCATGACTAAATAAACAACCCAACACCAATAAAATAAAAAGGTAAGAGAGGATGTATAATAATTAAATAAGAAACAAATTTGGTAAACAGTCTTTTAAAACTAACATTCAGTCAATTCAATTTAGGTTAATTAATAATTATTTGTTAAAAGAATTATATTTAGCTCTTCAGTTAGATCAAATTGAGTATAATATTATTGTGCATATATGTCTCTCTAGATTGGTCGGCTTGACCATATTCCCAATGTCTTTAGGACAAATCAAATCCCTCCCCCCACCACTAACCCTAATCTCATGTTATGTCACACTCAAAAATTTCCTCACTAACATTATATTCAGTTGGTAAATATCACAATCATATATATGTTAGTTGTAATAATGCTAATGCTAGTTGCTTGATTCTACCAATATATGCATACACAAACACAATGTTAATTGATGATTAGTTCTTTATCTTTGAAATAATTTGAGGGCTATAGGAGGATGTAATAGAGGCCTTCAATAATGGGGTTAAAATGTTGTTGCTTGGTGAGAAGCTAGATTAATAAAAATAGTAATAAATAAAGAATAGTTCCTATGCTTTTTTGCTTTTTGGTATAAATAAATTAAATAAAGTTTGGTAGCTTCTTTAAAGTGTGAAGTGCCTACCTTCATGGTAGCTTTTTTACTGTATCCGCATTATTTTTCAACCAACGTTTTAACTTTTAAATATATATGGTGGCTAATTTTGTTACTGTGGGAGACAATTCTGATATCCTACGTCCTTGTCCTCTTTATTCATGTATTTCCCTTTTTGCCAGAAGTTATTGATTCTAGTGAAATAATATACCAACTCACTTTTTTTCTTATCTTGAGATTTAATATATTACTGTAATATTATTAAGAATATGCATATAAAGAATTTAAATATTTGGGGGTTGTGTGATACTAAATGCAATAATTTTTATTTATTTAAAAAAAGTATTTTAAAATATTCTTAACAAGTAATTTTAAAATATTCTTAACAAATATTTGAAAATTACCCGTTAACATTTTTTAGTACAAAATTACACATAGTTTTATTATATGATT
The DNA here is from genome assembly GCA_036250425.1 of Stylosanthes scabra. Lineage (NCBI taxonomy): Eukaryota > Viridiplantae > Streptophyta > Magnoliopsida > Fabales > Fabaceae > Stylosanthes > Stylosanthes scabra. The sequence goes on along the minus strand of JASCZI010030401.1, from coordinate 14,356 downwards.
ATAACTTTATTAGAATATAAACATTAATCTTATTACACTACAAGAAAAGCGGGATTTAGCGGCAGTTTTTTGTTATTTAGCGGTGACTTTTAGTTGCCGCGAAACGGTTTTACGACGGTTTTTCACAACCGCCAGAATAACGACCGCGAAACACAAAAATACGGTGGTGGTGCGTTTTGCGGCAGTTTAAGAACCGCCGTTAAATGACACCGATTGAAACAAGCTGATTTTTATTAAACTGGTTATAAATCAGCGGCTCATACTCGTGAACCGCTCTCTTCCCTAGTGCACTGACACAATGTTGCTGCACCATACTAAAAAGCTCCCTCTTTTGTAGTTAATTCTGAAAGTTCATTGGGAGAAATTCAAACCAAGGATCAATGGGTAGTTCAATCTCTTTCAACATGCATTCCATTCCACCGAGACAACCCAACATTCTATACATATAGTTCTATTAATTATAAATATAGAAGTTTATATAATATACAAGTTGTACATTATTTTGAATGTTTTAAAATAAATTATTGATATTTTTATAAAATGATTTAGTATGTGGTTTATATTATATCTATTATTTATTAAAAATATCTTATTAACCGTAAAAATTAAAGTTATCACTTTTTAATTAATTAGATTTGAATAATGTGAAATATTATTTTATCATTTAAATTTTATTTATTATAATTTTTAATTAATTAAATTAAATCTGAGTTAAAAATGTTAAATAAACGAAAATACATTTTGCGGGGATTTTTTATAACCGCCACTAAATACGATAAACCGCCGCAAAAATAATTGACATTGTCCATTTAGCTAGCCGGATTTCTTGTAATGTTAGGGGTGTCTAAATTCCCCACGTCGCGGGATCCCGCGGGAAATGCCCTGAATCGGGGCTCGAAGATCAAGAATTTTTTTCGTAGGGACGGGGATGGAGCAAAATTCCCTCGAGGCAGTGACGGGACCCAAGTGGGGAATCCCCGACCCGTCTCTAAATTCCCGAGATATAATAAATACCTGAAATATCCTTATTTAAATAATATATTGTAGCCTTTTATGTAATTTCACATTTCGAAATTTTTCGAATTTGAAATATCTTAAATATCATTATTAAATAATTTCTAGTATATGTTTTTTGATCATTTCACATCTTATTATATTGTATTATTTTATTTTTTGAAATATAATGTTGAGTTTTAAATAATTTATTATTTTAAACAAGAAATATTTAAATGATATTTCCTTATATTAGTATTTTTATACTATTTTTTAGTTTTTTATTATTTTTATTAAAATATTCATTAAAATTATTAAAGAAAAATAGAGAATGGAGAATCTACGAGAATGGGAAATCATTTGAGGATTTTTTAAGCTAATTTTCAATATTTTTGATAATTTAAATAGATTAGGGTTACATAATCTTGATGTTAATGAATTTTCCATTACTCACATGTAAGTGATGTAACAATATATACATTAAATAATTAAGACAGCTGTTCCGTTTGTTTTGCACGTTAGTTATTATTAATTACTGGATGCACGGGGATAGCATTGAAAGAAGTAAATTCCTTAAAATAGAGGAGCTTCTACTTCTACACTTGTATTATTATTATGGAGCTCCATCCATTACCATGGCCTACACTCTCCTTATTTAAGAGCTTTTGTCCTCTTTTATATGGAAGCCATCAATGCAGACAAGAGGTGGTTAGTGGTTACAGCAGATTACTAGTATGCTGCACATTTTTTTGTGTCTCCCTTCTTCAACCACTTTTCAGACCAAACATTTCCCTATGCTTCTTTCAATCACACTTTTCATTTTACTTATTTTTGCTAATTAACTTTGTTAATACTACTTCAATTCTGTAATTTCATCAATAATAAAAATTTTTAAGAAAATATACAGAAATACTCGTGTGTGTTACTATAGATAGCAAGAAAGATGGTTGCTTTAGATTATTGTATATTTGTATAGCATGAATTCTTCGAAAGAAACAAGTCTTAAAACCCCATATTTTAGTGTTGGAGATCTCAAAATATCATAAAGGTTTAATTTAAGACGATATTTTGGTAAGAGAAAAAAATTACACTATACAGCGTATCACTGTATATTTTCATCTAATCCTTGTATTCTTTTTTTAATTTAAATTTTATATTAAAATATATTATTTTTATATTATACGTAGTTATTTACATGTAATTATATATTGTATTTATATATTTGTAGATTTTTTTTATTAATATTTATATTTTTTATATTATAAAAAAGATATACAAAGGATACAGCAGTATATATAGCATTAACCATGAGTATATATAGCATTATAGGAATATGGTACGAATAGGATTAAAATATCCTAAACTCACGTTATAGATTTGAGATATGAAGAGTTGGAGTGGAGAAGAAGTCTTGTTCAAAATGTATTATGTCAAAACTGTTTTAATCACTCCCTTACATACAAAAACAATGATATTTATTTTGAAATAATGTTATTTCTGACTGAATCTTCATCACAGCAGCTTTACTAGTGAGTGCAATTAAAATGTTAGATAATTCTTATAGAGTTATAGTCAAACTTTATTGAGTAAATATTTACATAAAAATTCCTTCGTATATAAATAATAGGTAAAATCGTTAAATGATTTGATTAAACCATTTTAAAAAATAGGCATCTGTATTTTTAGCTATTATCACTTATTTGTTACCAAACACAAAAGATCAAGAAAGGGGGAGAAAAGGCAATTTTGAAAGGGTTTGGGGTCAAGATGGAGTTAACAACTCATTTTATTATTAATGTAGCTGTTGAAGTTGAAAAATCTAGTGTGAGCGTGTAGAGTTTGAAAATCTATTCGGGTGATTTGATCGTTTTGTTGGAAGGCTTTGAGCTAAGTTGAGTGTTGAAAACCATGTGACGGAAGTAATCTTTATACGTGTTCTTTTTATGTATCGCTACGCAGAAGTTTTTTTCGATTCGCAATGTGGCGGATTATAGAAGCTAGTGATTTTTAAAAATTGGTTAAGAGTTAAATAGCGGTGGAGTTTGATTTGGAATTTTTGGTTATTGAATCTTTATTATTTGTTTGTTTTTCTAGTTTCTTTTATATATATATTTACTTTCTCTCATTTATGAGTCGAACATTTTCATCAACAATGGAACAACCGGAATATCGAAAAAGGGGATTTGTTACAACTAATATTGCACCAAATGAGTTAGTCTCCGTTGGTAAAACTCGCAGACAGTATAAAAGAACATGAACTACTTTTTATTATTCAAATGAAGATTTTAGTATTTTATCGGGCGTATTACTTAGTCCCTTTTGGCTTAATTAAAACACTTAAACAACCGCTGACTTTTTTCCAAAAACAAGAGAAACTGCAAGCAAATTAAAGGAGTACAAATTAAAGTTCTATCAATAAAATTACACACCACAAATTAATTAAACTCCCCAACCATGTTGTAAGTTGAAATTTTGTAATTTCCACCAAAACCATCATGCGCAACATAGAAAGTCTTCATGGCCACTCTTGATGAGCTTAATTAACTCAGTAAATGTCATTAACGTTTTGTTCTTAACTTCTTATTGACTTTAGGCTTTAGCATCATGCACGTTCCGCAGTTTGGTGTTTTACCAATTAATTAAAAGGTCCAATAATATTATAGTAGATTCTTTGAGTTTGGCATGCAAATTAAAGCTATACATAGATGCAAGTTGAGGTATAACTAGCTTATATAATTAGATCATAATTTCAACTTGTGTCACGCTCTACCACTACATGTATATAAATGAATAAAAATTATCGCATAGGATTAAGTATTTCGGCCATTATTAGATATAATAGAAAGAAAAAAAAAAAAGGTACACATTTCGGCACATCACCGCAAAATTTGAAGATATTAAAAGCCAAAAATGAAGATAGAGCCGTATTGGAAATGAAAAGGGCAAACGAATACTACGGTCTGAAGATAAGAAGAAATAATGTGGATTCTAGAGTTAGGCCCAAAAGATCAATTATCAATTATAATTATAAATTACATATTCATCGGCAATTCGCCATGTTGAAAGTCATACATAATACACAACATTATTTGAATTTTGATAATGGTAAGATTAACTTCTTTTTCCCACTAATGAAAACAATAAGAGAGAGGGTCTCGTAAGGTTGGAATGGTATACCCTCAAATAATTTTATTTATATATTAAAATCAGTCATTAAAATTAAATTAATTTGTATAATATATATAAAATACGTCATATATACTAAAATTAAATTAAATAAATTATACATATATTTTATATTCATATATATTATATACTGATAATTAATTTTAATAATTAATTTTAATGTATTCCTATCATTATTCTGCATGACCGAGTGCCTTTATAAAGAAAAAAAAATTCAAGATTTAACCACTTAATGACGTGCAGATAACTTTGAAATGTTATTGGAAGAAAAAATAGTTTAAATTGAATGCATTAAACTGTTTAAAGACTTTTATAATGTAATTCAATCGAATTTAAGCGTTATAGATGATTTTTAAAATAATATGTTTAAAAAAAATTGATTATTTTTACGGATATAATAATACATAATTAATTATATATAAAAAGATTTATTTACATTGACTGTACACAAAAAATTAAATTATAGCAAACCGGTCTAAATACTTGTAATATGAAATTGACCCCTTATATTAAATGCAATTTGAAAAAGTTTACAAAGAAATATTAAGAGCTATACTTGTAATATGAAATTGACCCCTTATAATTAAATGCAATTTGAAAAAGTTTACAAAGAAATATTAAGAGCTGCTCAGGTACTATAGTTATTTTAGTTTTTAGCTTACTAATAAACACATAAGTTTATAAGATAATATGATTAAATAAACGTTTAAACCTAATATTATCCTATAGGAGCAACTCTAATAATATTGGATTTAAGATTAATTTCATTGTGTTCCATTAAAGGACATATCAATATTTATGAGATTTCATGTTATAAATAATATTTTGTGATTAAATATAAAATTTATCATACAATATTTAGTTTTAATTAGTTTAAATCTTATACAATGTAGTAAAATGAATTGATTCTCTACCAAAGTAACACCACCAACCAATCTTATTTGGTCAACCATCTCTAAAGTAAAATTTTAAAATAGTCCACCTTTCTTACTACAATAGTACAATTAGCTAAAATTTAAATTTATTTGTGAAATTTGAGCTTCAACTTAAATTTATCTCTTAAATTTAAAGTTACTTAAAATAATCACGGATTTTTATAAACATAACTCACGCTGACCTTCAACTACTTTTTTATTAAGACCTTATCTATGTGAATCATTAAATGATATAATAAATATACGAGACAACATTGTTTTAGACATTATGAAATAATATAGGTAAACTAATGTCATTTGAAGCTCAAGTTAAATTATTTCTTCATTACCCTCCAATTCATTATTTTTTTATACTTTTCTTTTACTTGCATTCGGTGCCCTATTATCCTACAATAATAACAATAATGTGGTATTATATGTCTATAATATTATTTATCGGTTTACATATGTAAAATGTTAATAAAAAAGAGACCGAAGATCAACTTGAATTACATTTGCAAAAGCTAATGATTATTTAAGTAACTCTGGATCAATTTAAGTTAGAGCTCAAATTTTAATTACCAATTTAAGTTTTAACTCATTTCATAATACAATAGTCACATTTTAAAGTCCAAAAACCTTTTTTTTCTTTGTTATTGGTATTACTCCAAAAAAAGATTATATCAGAGTTGTTTAACTATCAAACTTTGTAAAGTTTTTTTTTTTTTTTGACATATGTGACATATAGTCTTAACACACACATATTTTTCCTTTTCAGCGCATGAAGAGTAGAAGAAAATTCTTAAAGGCCGAGCTGGGTCTCATAGTTTTAACTCAAAAAGATTCTACAACTCTAACCCAACATAAATAGAGCCCAATGTTCAAAGCTCATAGAGCCCAATTAGAAAGATTTACATGTTTTCAATATAATGATGACCCTAGACCAAAATTAGACCAAAAATAATTATGACAAAGACCCAAAATTTGAGAGATGCGAACTTACTGACAAAAAGTTTCACATGCATCGGAACGTTTTTAGAAATAACTATGTGAGCCCACACTATACATCCAATAGAAAACCAAAAATCCCAACAAAAATAAGCCCAGTCAAAAAAAAAAATTAGGTAGCTTTCGGATTTACTAATTAGTTTTGATTTCTAATAGTTGGCTTCGAATAATTTTTTTTTGAAAAAATTTAAAAAATTTTAAAATAGTATTTTAAAATTATAAAAATTTTATTTAATTTGTAATTGAAAAATATATTATCTAATAAATATAAATATTAGAGATTGATTTGTGTATTTTAAAATACGGAAACTAAGATAGCATTACTTTACAAAATTAAATAAGATAAATCTCTGAGATTGTAGCTAAATCCCTAACTATTACTAACATTAGTCATGTCATATATACATATCTTTCTTTTAATTAAGTTATATCAAGTGACACTTTTACTTTACGCGTACGAATAAAATATTACTATTATATATAAATTTCTATTTATTTTTAGTGAACAATACACGTATGAATAATAACAACTTAATTAGATTTGATCGGAAAAAATAGGTATATGTGGCCATGGGTCCCAGATAGCGAATAGAGAAAGCAAGAAAGAACCCAAATTTGGAAGATCGAGCGTTGTCTTTAAAAATATCCTGGCTTTCCATATGTACGAAAATATCTAGTAATCACACAATACGCAACGCAACCCGGTTACACACACGAAAATATCTATCTGCTAACATTGCTTCAAGAACATTCCAGCACTAATTATGACCACTCACTTTCTCCCATCACATTCCAAAAGGCAAAACCCTCCCAAGATATTTTTAAAGCTTCTCCCAGCAATCACTTCCCATAACCGCCTTTCAACTTTCCACCACACAACACAAACTAACTAACCACTTTCCTCCCTTCCCTTTTGTGTTTCTCATTCTTCCCATAAACAAATAGCAATTACAAACAAACTCTGTTAAAGTTTGTGATTGGATCAGTAATAATAATATTAATAATGGAGAGTGGTGAGAGAGAATCTTACTACACAATTCTTGGTGTGAGTTTGGATTCTTCTCTTGAAGAAATAAAGCGTGCTTACAGGAAGCTTGCTATGGTAATTACATGCTGTAACTCTCTTTTTCATTCTTAATTAAGCTTTAATGGATTTTTGGATTTAGGGTTTATAATTTTTTTTTTTTGGGTTTTTGGTTGAATGCATATATAGCAATGGCATCCAGATAGGTGGACGAGAAATCCTTCTTTGCTAGGTGAAGCCAAGCGCAAGTTCCAGCAAATTCAAGAAGCTTATTCAGGTAAAGAGAGCTTTGAATCTTCATCCTTTTGCATTTTTATTCGATCAAATTTAGAGTTTCATATGCTGTGCCACCCTTGGACTTGGAACTTGTTGTCACTGCAAGAAGGGACTTAGCTAGCTTATATATTATTTGAGCATGTGGCCAACAAAATTTATCAAATTTTTTTTTGCCTAAATTCTAAACCCTAAATTCTTGTGGTATAAGAATAATGCATATGATAAAAAAAAAAAAAGGATTGGTCTCTGCCAATTCTCTGTATGCACGGCTTGTGGAATTCATGCCTTCTAAGAGTTCTAGCTTCTTTTTGTTTTATTTAATTTTAATTATTTCCTTTTTTTTCGGTGTATTTGGAGTGAATATGATCATTGAAGTTTGAACCCTGCATTTTTGTGTTTTGTTGGTGCAGTATTGTCTGATCCAAAGAAAAGAACGATGTACGATGCTGGGTTGTATGATCCTGAGGAGGAAGAGGATGAGGTCAGTGATTTCACAAGTTCCATTTTCAAATTCGCTACTTTTTCTTTTTCGGCACATTATGTTTTGTATATTGGTGCTGAAATGCTATTGTGCATGAATATTTGAATTTAGGGATTCTCTGAATTTGTGGAAGAAATGGTGTCCCTTATGGCCCAAGTAAGACAAGAGGTACGGTTTGAAATCACCTTCATTCACTCCTAACCTTTTAATAGGGTTTAGAGTAGTGAAAGATTTTAGTGTAGAAAACAAGAGTTTAAGCATTAAGGTAGAGTCATATCAAACTTTACGGGTGACGAATTGGGTGTCGATACAGAATATGATGATTAGTTTGCTATGTTCACATTTTACTTGATCGAAAGATTTAACACTTGTGAATTCATGTGTTATATAGGAGGAGGAGTGTGGTCTTGAAGATTTGCAGTCCATGTTCATGGAAATGGTTGAAGGATTTGAGTCTCCTGCTACCATGTATTGCACTGTGCCTTCTTCGTCCGTGTTTGAGTTTGATGAATCCCCGTGCGCGAAAAAGGAAGCAAAAAGGATGCGTTTGGATACAAGCATGATGGAGAAAACAGGGTCACGTTTTCAAGCACCAGCTAGCCTTAACTTTGCATCAGTGCATGAAACCAGGGGATGTTGCAATTAGATCTCACTTGTTGAATTGTTGGTGTTTTCCCCCCTTTTTCTCTGAATGTAAATGGTACCTTCTCCCTGAGGAAGAGGGGAAGAGGAAACTGTTATGGACTTAGTTGAAATTATGATCACTCGGATAAAGAGTTCAGTGATTTTTGTTTGCTCCTTTTGGGGTGATCTAATGGTGGAGGTTTGTCCATTTTCCAATGAGTTTGAATTGGCAAAAGGGATCTTTGGTTATTTACAATATTGTGTAAGCTATGCTATATTGATAGAAAATTTTGTTTCAAAGTTCTACATTTTAAAGAAAAATGTCTTTTTCTATGAATTATGAAATATTTTGTTTTTGTTGTCTGTGGGTTATATTGGTGTTGTAAGTGATCTAGTAAAAACTAAAAGAAGACTCTTGTATGTTTGTACAAAATCCCACAGTATGCAGCATGATTTTGTAAAATAAAAATTTAACTTTTTGTTTTTCAATTTTTCTGTCCATGGTATTTTTTAATCTAATAGATTAAGAATTGATCTGGGATGAATTTGAGTTTTTTTTTTTTTTTTTTTTACGGTGGATTGGACAACTGTCCTAATTCTAGACATTCACAAACGCATGTACACTACACACATATCCACACGATTTTTCTTCTTTTCCGTGCTTGGAGGGTATCGAACCCCTCACCTTTGGTAGATGCAGCACTTAGTGGGAGGAAACCTCACCACCTGGGCCACGCCCAGCTGCAATTTGAGTTCTATTTAACGATCTTGACAGTCACTATTGTTTTTGGGCTTTCTTTCGACACTTCTTCAGTGGGATCATATGTTGCAATTGGCCCTCATGATTACTAAAGTGCTAATATGATGTTAGCCCAACTACTACTTTTTTTTGGGTGACAACTATAGCTTTTTATGTTATTTTTTTTAATAGAAATTGCGGGTACAGGGCTTTAAGCACTTCTCTAATGCCAAAAAAAGAAAAAGTAAAATGCAGGTACATAATTTTTTTTTAATTTTACAATAATTTTATTTGCACATCAAAATCAGTCATTATTATATAATACAAATTAAAATATAAAATATAAAATACACATAAAAATAAATTGTATTTCATATTTAATGTATATTACACATTAGTGATTAATTTTGATGACTAATTTTAGTGTACACATGTTATAACTCTAAATTTTAATATAGTACGTATATCTGAGGTTAAATATTATTTGTTTGATTTTGAAAAAAAAGTTAATGAATAATATATATTTATATAAGATTTCTTGTCACTTTTTTTTTTCAGACTAGGATTTTTCCCGGATCAAAAGTTTAAGCACTAATTTTTGGATGTCCTTACGTTTATTTTATTACTACACAAGCACATAGTTGGGTCGATTCTTTTCCTAAATCATAGTTTTGAGTTTTGTGAAAAATAAAAAAAAAGAGTTTAATTTTATAAACTGACGGTATAAAGAGTTTTACACGGTTATCCAATTAGATTTATGTATTTATATGACTTTAGAAGTAGTGTGGTTAAAAATTAATTACTTTTGATGATGTGATAACACTCCATTGAATACATGTGTAAAATTCTTTTACACTAACAGTGCATGAAAATTAAATTCATAAAAAAAAAATTTTATAAAATGGTCTATGAGGCGGATAGGAATATTATTTCAATATTGAACTTGATTAAATTTAATTTTGTCACTTTTCAATAAAAGTATAAAAGAGATTAGCAATATGCCTAACTAAAATGGTGGGCATTGTGCTGTCCAACATGGTTTTGATTTGAACCAAAATAAAGAGTGAGGAAGTGAAGAAACTAAGAGTTATAATCAATTTTTTTTATTAAAAAAATGCAATAATTAGCAAATGTATGTAGTGTAATGTTGATGACTCAAAAAGCCACAATAGTCCAAGGAAGTGAACAATTGAACATATTATTGAAGGCATTGATTAGGATTAGAGAATAGGACATATCACATATGAGAAGGGAGAAGCCCTACAAAAACAAGGCATGCCAAGTTGTAACTTTGTTCTCATGTAGTCATGTTCTATTCTGTATTATAATTATGTAACACTAGCATATGTCATACGCGTCAATTCGTAAAGATTAGAATCAAATCAAATACATGTGAATATATATACATTGGTAGTGACTACCTAACAACTCATCCTTAATTAGTCAATTTCCTTTTTTCTCTTCTTTTTCTTTTTTTATGTATATTTGTGTAGATGGTATTGGTCACCGTATAAGAAAAGTAGTGGACTTTGATTTCAAATATTTTTCAAAGGGTATTAGAACAATTTTGAAAATGAAAGATTATGCTGGAAATAATTTTAGAATATTCAGGACAATGATTGGCAATTTTTTTTCTCTCCTCTTTTGGAGCTCTGATCATGTGGCAACATGCACATCAGTCATTAGAGAAACTTCCATCATGTGAAATAATTAATTATTCATAAAAGAAATAAATAAAATAAAGGGGAGGGGTAGATTCATAAAATTTTTCTATTCTTTTCATGTATAGATGAATGTATTTAGCTTTGATTAGACCTCAACAGCACATGAGAATGTGATGAAAGATTAAAATCTTAAAATTCTCAACTTAACCATCCAAAGTAGCCGGCATCAAATTTAATTATCAAATGTTTATGAATATATATCATGTATCTGCCAAATTTTCCTTCTAAATACCTTTTTTTAAAAAAATATATGTATTCATAATAAGTACTTTACTATTCTTAAAACTTTAACATAAATTTTTTTTTACCATATCAAATCAAATAAGCATAAATGAGTCCATGCCACCACACTATACACAAATCACATGCCCATTGAGCTTCCCTTATGCCAGAAGTTACTTAGACCCCAAGAAGAGAAAGAACCAAGTAAAAGCAGAGTCTCACTTTTTTTTTTTATTTAAATTATTATAAAAAAATATCATTTAAATATTTAAAATTAAAAGACTTTATTAGATATTAATATTTATATCTCACTCCAAAGTCCATTATAATCTTACTCTGTTTACTAATATAGAAACACCCCATCAGCAATAGAAGAAGCATTAACCAATACTTGTTCCTTTTTTATAGTTTCCATGCACCTAATAACGTGACAAAATTGAAAATCTCTTTCACCTCAATTCTCCCAAACTCTCTCTTTTCTTCAAATCTCAATAGCTTGATCCTCACACAAAGTAGTAATAATACTAATAACATTCATCATCATCACAAATCCATATAACATACACACACACAACCCTTTATTCATTCATCAAATATTCATCATCATGTTGATAAAAGGGCATAATAGTCAAATTAAGGCACCAACAATGATCCTTAGTTTGATCCTCCTTCTTGTTCATGTTCATGTTCATGCAACTAATCCAATTGAATCAAGAAAGCTTATTGGTGATGAGAAGTGCACACCATGTGAATCTGGTGGAACTATCTATCCTTCGCCGCCGCCGCCCGCGATTCCTCCGCCGTCCCCACCGCCTCCGCCTCCGCCGAAGAAATCACCCTCCTCATCATATTGTCCACCACCACCATCATCATTCATATACATAACAGGGCCTCCGGGGAACTTGTACCCGGTGGATGAGAATTTCAGTGGAGCAAGCCGTAACCACCATAGGAGTAGCTTCATCATCCTTTTTGTGATGCCACTCTTTCTTGGATTCATCACCATGTTTACTTTTTGGTGATCAGATCATTACATGATTAATTGTTATAGAAGAACAACAAGCTAAGGTAATTAATCACTATCATTCAAATCATCATTCTGATCCAGACAATAGAAGAATTCTATATGTTCTTCAAAATGTTTTAATTAGCATGAGAATTTTGTATTGTGTAATACATAGTGCTTTTAACATGCATCTATGTTCTGTTTTTTTTTTTTCATTTCTTTTTATTTAGTGTATCATCATAATTTGTTCAATAATAATAACAATCTACCTTATGTAATCTTTTATTTTTATTATTATTTTGATATAAATATCTAATTTTTGGTTTCCTCATTCTTTTTCACACCATTTCTCAAAAAGTGCGAGAAGAATAAATTATGGTAGATTAGATAACTATATAACATAATATAAATACATATTAAAAATGTAAAAAATAATATTTGTAAGATTAAATATGTATTATTACTTATTAGGGTAGAAATTATAAAGGTTTGTAAAAGTGAAATTTTTCAAAAATCATCACATTTGTCATAGACTAGAACTTTAATCTCATCAAGTGTTAAATTTAATTGTGAAATTGACCAAATAAATTAACACATCGCAATTTTCATTTATATCAGTTTTTTTTTTTTTTATATATATATAGATATCAGTTGATCAAATCAAGAGAGAAATAAAGGTCGGTGGTGATCAAAATTTTAGTGACATTGATGTTAGACACCAACAAAAAAAATTTTAGTGACAGAGCTGCAATTGTAATGGTATAATACAGTCTTAGCATCGGAAATTAAATAATGATTTTGAGTCGTTGCAAGCAATAATTAATTCATTATGATGGATGCGTATGGATCAACCAATCGCCTATAGTAGCAATTGTTTCCAAATTCCAATTTCCATTTTCCATATAATAATAAAAAAAGTTCCAATCTCAATGGGTCCACGGTTTGGTGTGGAGATTCGCGGTGCGGTTTGGTTCGATTTTGAATAAAAAATTCATCTAATCCAAACACTAATTTTACATACGGTGCAGTTTGAATTGGATAATTTTCTCTAAACAATCAAATCTGATCCGATCCAATTTAAAGCAGTTTGGATTGAATTGGATTTGCAGTTTTATAAATTTAAAAAAAAAATAGTTAAAAATACACAATAAGTCTTAATATTGGAATATTAAATAACCAACAATAACATAATAAATCTTAATGGTATCTTAAAAAATCAACAATAACATAATAATAGAAGCAAAATTATAGATTGATTAAAATAAATAAATAGATAAATTTTATTTCAAATTTATAAAATATTCACTAAATAATAATAGTACATAATGAGATAAAAGAATATAACATTGAAGATATTATAAGTAAAATTTTAAATTTAATAGTAAAATAGTACTATTATATCACATTATGCGGTTTGGATTGGATTTGATTGATTTTGAGAAGTAAATCCGAAATCCGATTTTGTTAAATTCAAAATCCAATCAAATCCAAACTAATGCAATTTTAATCGATTTTAGTTTGGATTGGATTGGATGTGCGATTCAATTTAGGCCGGTTTGAATTTGAACACCCCTATTTGATGCTATGCATGTTTATCAAGATTATTAATCCTTGTCTTAAAGGTGCACACATGCCATTTTTACGAATAATATTAGAGTTTAATTTTGATATACTAATAAGAGGTTTATATGGTTACTTAATAAGATTTATATTTTATATAATTTTTAAAATAATAAATTTAAAAATTAATTATTTAATTTTTATCAATATGATAATATATGAGTAATTATTTGTAAAAATTATTTTATATTGATGGTATATTAAATTTATAATATTGAGTGAAATTACTTTAATAAATAACTTTATTTCAAATACTTTTTAAAGAGTGTAAAATTATATCTTATTTAGTAAACAAATAGTTTGTAAATATTTTTATTAATATTTATAGAGTGTGAAATTATATCTTGATTTTAGTAAATTATATTGGTTGACCAAGCTTTTTAACGAGATTTTAAGGTCAAAGAAGATGCCAGATGAGTGGAGAAAGAGCACGTTGGTACCTATCTACAAAAATAAGGGGGATATACAGAGTTGCGAAAACTATAGAAGGATCAAGCTCATGAGCCATACCATGAAGTTATGGGAAAGGGTAATAGAGA
>JASCZI010030400.1:0-24875 GCA_036250425.1 Stylosanthes scabra | reverse complement strand
GCCCGAAGGCCCCTCATGTGCACCCACTACGTCCGATAGTCCACAAGATTCTAGACAGGTCACGTCAGTTTTCAAACCCGCCATATCACCTAGCTTGCGTAATTCATCCATTCAAACATATAACTGCAATGAATGAACTCAAGTGGAACACTAGGAAGTGGATATTAACCTTTAGAATTCACTTTGAAACACTTGGTTTGGTGGTTCTGGACTCTAGAATCGATTCCCCCGGTTGAACGTAGTACATCATCTGCGATCGCATTAAATGTCTTCGGTGGATCGAGTTTTTGGGGAATCAAAGACTTCCTTGCCTGTTTATATTAAATAAAAAATTGATTCTCATAATATAAACAGATAAATAAATAAGAAATTAAATATTATTTTACATAAGTTTATAATAATTATAATTTTAATTGTTTCCGGGCTAATAATTTAGTGAAAAAATTTTAATTTTAATTGTATACATGTACAGTAGTGAACGAATAATATTAGTGACAATATTAGTGAATGAATTTTAATTTTATTTTTAATTGACAATATTACATGACATAATTATGATGAACAAAATTTAAACTACTAAATAATTAACATGCTTTATTATAAACAATACAGATATAACTTAATTAATTAAAAAATATAAACTACTAAATAATTAACAAAATATAAAATGTTAAAAGGACTTAAAATTAAAAATAAAGTAAGTACATTTACATAATTCGACTTGCATAGACGATGCACTATGTGTCCCTTCGGAAGTATATAATCACGCACCATATTAACACCAACTATTTTTTTCTTAACTAATTTCAGAAAAAAAAAAAAAAAGAACACCAAAACTAGCCAAAAAGTAATGGCACACTGCCCTCTTCTTCTTTTTTTTTCTTTCGGATGTGATTCTTCAAGCACGCACACTGCCTGCCCATCACACACACCCTATATAGGGCTACATCGCATGCTGCACGTTGGAGGACGTGCCAACATGCTAGAAGCTTGCAGCTGTGACCGGTCAACACGCGGGTAGTGTGGAGAGCTGCAGTCAACACACACTGGAAGCGTGTAGTAGCTTTCCCAAACCGCTGCATGCGTGTAGCGTCGTTCCCAACACGCTACATGCAATTTGGTTCATGGTCTTCACGTGGGATGCGTGATTCTGGTATTTAGGATTTCAATATAACTTTTCCACCATTGGAAAATTCACCTAGATGCTCCACCTACATGTTTTTCACCCATTTCACTTCCATTCTTAAATTAATTTCTGTATATTTTGATCGTATTAGTATGAGTAAATTTATTGCCATTTTGGTAGGATTTCTCAAAAAGTGCTTTAATAAGGATTTCTGCTAGAATTTTTTTTAATATAATCTTTAGGAAACGTCTTTGGTGAAGATATTGAATCTTAACCATTGATTTGTGCTATTAAAATCTGATGTGTAATTAAGGCTATCATTATAAGAAAGATAATTTTCTAATATGGTAATATCCTCACCAGAAGACACTTAAATATCTTCATAGTAGAATTTTTTTAATCCTTATGTCGTTATGATTAATGTTTGTTCTCATTCTTCTTTTTTTTTTTTAAGATAGAATCTGAGATGGTGGAGGGTGTCAACTATTCAATGGCACCTCAAGCACCATATATAAGACTCTTTTCGTGGGAATTTTGAGATTTCGAAAGATAGCTCACAAACTACAATCTCGAAAAATGTGTCAATTCCACTTTTCGGAGTTGGTTTTACTATATGTAAAACTAAAAACTAAACTCATATTGTTGAGCAGAAATTCAGATCTTATATCTATAATGGTTTCACTTTTGTTGGTTCTAACTTATCTCGTGGGAATTGATCTTACATGGAAATAGTTTTCTCTATTTGTGTGCATTTGACCATCTGTTGGTGCTAGAGGGGTGCTAGAGGCGTTCATGGCTCAGACCCAATGAAATTTGAAATTTTTTTTGCTCAGCTTTGTCGTAGCCCCAAGCTAAGACCAAAATTAATAAAACCAACCCGATAATAATATGAAATTGGGACTGAGCTTAAGTTTGAATCATTCGGTCCTAACCTAGTAGTACATAAATAATTAAAATTTCTAAACAGTATAATAGTGTTTGGATGATCTAAAGTATAAAATATAATTATATAATTCTATAATCTTAAAAAATTTTGTACATAACTTATTTTTTACATTTATGTAATTCTATAATTACATGATGATTTCTCCGCACAATAAGGAGCGATATTATACCCATGATAACAAATTTATATTATTTAAGAATTAAATTTATTTAAAAAATTAAACTAGATTTGAGATATAAGATTATATTTTAATATTACATTTTATTATGTATATTTTATTTTATTTTATTTATATAAGACTTACATATTTGTACTATAACTATGTGATTGGTGATTATACTTTCATTTTAAAATTTGGTTGGAGAAGATCCAATATTTATTCGACCCAAAGATAAAAAAATTTTATCGACTTAAAAATCGGGTTAGAGTCTCAATAATAAATTTAAGGTATATTTTAGTGAGTCTGAATTTTTTTAAAAAAAAACTTAATTTTACCCAATTTCATAGACAAACCTAACTTGCTGTGTTATGAAAAACCCAAAATCTTAGAATAATATTTGAAACCCAAAAAATTGTCTTCCCAGTTCCTACTCATAGTCAATCGTTCTTCATGATTTATAAAAAATTGCACGTCAGTGCAGACTCTCCTCCTCCTTGACAAATTATTAGTTTCTCTTTTTCTTTGTATTTTTTTTTATTTCAATGTGACTTAATTTGGTTCACATTTAGAAGATTTTCAATTTCTTTTGTATATTTATTATTTGGACTCTATATCTCTCATTTGAAGAAATGCGATTATATATATCTTTAAAAAAAGTTTGTATTTCCATTTTTTTTTGTTTGTTATCCACATACTCAAAATGTCAAACGTTGAATCATCTAAGATTGTCGTTAGTGTTCATGTACGCCCACTAACTAGTTGTCGTTTTCATAAATGACAATTAATAAGTAACGGATCATAGTTATTATATGAAAAATGTTTGGTACGCTTTTGGTTACATTTATTAACTACTCTTAAAAAACAAGAGTAATATTAGACAGTGATTTATTTTTTTAATTTAATATTTATAATTTTATATAATTATATATTTATCATTTTTTATGATTGTATATTTATAATATACGGCTAATTAATAAATATAAATAAAAACTAAAATAGTCAAATTATAACTACTAAATATTTTCACAGTAAAATAAATATATAATATTATAAGTTAGAGATATTATTCTATCAATTAGTATATTTATAATTATTAATATGATACATCTCAAAAATATAGAATATTAGGCATTAATATTTTGATTATAGTTTTTACCTATAAATAGCTTGTATTTTGTACCTTGTTTCTCGCAAATGCAATACAGAATTCTCATGAATCTCTCTCTATTGTGTATTCTCTCTCCCTTTCTAATATGGTATCAAGAGCGTAGGTTATTTCATTTTTTTTTCCGATGAGGATTACACATTGGTATCCTCTTTGAACTCCATTAGTTTCTTTGTTTCGTTCTTGGCATCTTGGCGCACAATTTCCTTTTTTTCCCTCTTCTTCGATCAATTTTTCGCGCAATCGTTTTTTTTCCCTTCAAACACAGTCATGCGCCGCTTCAAGCTTCCTATTTCTCCTCGTCTTTAGCCTCATTGTGGTAGTTCCTACTGCATCTTTGTGGCTCTGTCTGCACCTCCTCTCCGCAGTTTTGCCACCCTCTTTGTGGGAGTTCCGTCTCCATCTCGATAGTTTCGCCAGTCTCTTTTTGGGAGTTCCGTCTCTACCGTGGCAGTTTCGCCAGTCTCTTTTATGGGAGTTACCTCTGCATTTTCGCCATTCTCTTTGTGAGAGTTCTATCTCCACCTCGACAATTTCGTCAATCATTCCGTGGGAGTTCCGTCTCCACTTTTTCGGCAATTTCGTTTGCACCCTGTTTTGGCAGTTAAGTCTGCATTTCTCCGTGGCATTTTCATTTGCATCCCGTTTTGACAGTCCCGTCTGCATCCCGTTTTGGCAGTTTCGTTTGCACCCCGTTTTGGCAGTTTTGTTTGCATCCCGTTTTGGCTTTTCCGTCTGCATCTCGTTTTAGTAGTTCCGTCTGCACCCTGCATTTCTCAGTGGCAGTTCCGTCTGCACTCTGTTTTGGCAGTTCCGTCTGCACTCCGTTTTTGTAGTTCCATCCTGCACCCCGCTTCTGCAGTTTTGTCTGCACCCCGTTATGGCAGTTTCATCCTGCACTCGTTGTGGCAGTTCCATCTGCACTTCAATTCCGATTATTCTATGATAGTTTTTTTTTGCATCTTATTTTAAATATATAATTACAAATAGTATATTATATATATATATATATATTAAATAAAAAATAAATTATTACTACCTCTCATTATTCATTTGCAATTATGTATTGATATTATATATATATATATATATATATATATATATATATATATAATTATAATGTTAGGTTAAAACAAAAAAAAACTCCATTATATAGTGATAGGCAAAGCCCTACATTTTCTGACTTCATTATATTATCTATCTATTTTTTGCTCGGTTTGAAAGCCTCGAATAAAGACCAAAATCAATAAAACCAACCCGATAATAATATAAAATCGGGACTGGGCCTAGATTCGGGTAACTTATTTTTCATATGTATGTAATTCTATAATTACATGATTTCTCCACACAACAAGAACGATGTTATATCCGTGATAACAAGTTCTATATTATTTATTTATTTAAAACATTAAACTGGATTTGAGATATAAAATTATGTTTTAATATTATATTTTATTATGCTGAGATTATATTATATTTTATTTGCATAAAACTTATATATTTATATTATTACTATGTGATTGGTGATTATATTTTTATTTTAGAATTTGGTTGGAGAAGGCTTGGTATTTTTATTTTAAATGCTGGGTTAAAATCTCAATAATAAACTCAAATATATTTTAGACTGAACCTAAATTAAGAGAGAGTTGATTTCACCCGATTTTATAGAAAACTCCTAACTCGGTGTGGTTATGGAAAACTCAAAATCTTAAAATAACATTTGAAACCCAAAAAGTTGTCCTCCCAGTTCCCACTCATAGTAAACGGTCTTCATGATTTATAAAAAATTGCACATCAGTTCAGACTCTCTTCCTCTTTTATAAGTTATTAGTTTCTGTTTTTCTTTGTATTTTTTAATTTCGATGTGAATTAATTTGGTTCACGTTTAGAAGATTCTTAATTTTTTTTTGTATGTCAGTTATTTGGACTCTGTATCTCTCTTATTTGAAGAAATGCAATTTTTTTTTCTTCACCAAAAAAAAAGTTTGTATTTTCAATTTTCTTTTTGTTATCCACAGACTCAAAATGTCAAATGCTGAATCATCTAACAATGTCGTTAGTGCTCATGTACGCCCACTAATTAGACGTTTTCATAAATAACAATTAATAAGTAACGGATCATAGTTATTATATGAAGTCCCCTTGGGGACATGATACATGTGAAGATTAGCATTATATGATACATGTGAAGATTAGCATAATAATGACCCACCTTTTTTTTTTTTATCAATAATGGCCCACCTTAAACAGGAGAAAATTAACATTTAAATGGCCCATAAATTTTTACCCGTTTCTGCCGGAAAAAAAAAAGGAAAAAGATTGGTAACCATTAGTAATTATATGGAAAAAGATTGGTAACCATTAGTAATTAACCATATATAGCCATAGCCATAAGTTACTATATTTGAGTTGTTTTAATACTTTAATTAATCATATTTGCATATATGTAAAAAAATAGTTATTATATGAAAAATGTGTGGTAGGCTTTTGGTTACATTTATATAACTACTCTTAAAAAACAAGATTAATATTACATAGTGATAATTTAATTTTTTTAATTTAATATTTATAATTTCATATAATTATATATTTATAAGTTTTACGATTGTATATTTATAATATAGTGCTAATTAATAAATATAAATAAAAACTAAAATAATCAAATTATAACTACTTATAACTATTAAATATTTTCACAATAAAATAAATATATAATATTATATATTGTAAATATGCAAAAGAAAAGTTTTATAATTATAGATATTTATATATACTTTTTATTTTAATTTTTGTTTTTATTTATTAATTATTGACAGAATAAATACATAATATTATATGCTATATATATTTTAAATTAAATAAAAAATAATTATTATTAGCTATCATTATTCATTTGCAATTATGTATTGATATTATATATATAAAATTATAATGTTAGGTTAGAAAAAAAAAAAAAAACCTCCATTATATAGTGATAGGCAAAGCCTTTGCATTTTCTGACTTCATTATATTATCTATCGATTTCTCTTAGTTACATCATGGATCTTCAAAACCTTTGGTTTATCCTCACCACCTTCTTCTTTCTCTTTGTGCTAATCAACTTAGTTATTAAGAAATCCACTTCTTCTAATAAGACCAAATTACCCCCAGGGCCATGGAAACTACCACTCATAGGAAATATCCAACCACTTGTTGGTCCACTGCCCCATGAAACCTTAAGAAACTTAGCATCCAAATATGGACCCTTAATGTACGTCAAACTAGGAGAAGTCTCCAACATCATAATTTCTTCAACTGAAATGGCACAAGAGATTATGAAAACTCAAGATCTCAACTTTTGTGATAGGCCTCGTGACAGTCTTGTTTCTAGAATTATTGCTTACGACGGCAGAGGCTTTAGCTTCTCTGACTACGGAGACCATTGGAGACAATTAAGAAAGATATGCACCACGGAGCTATTAACAACAAAACGGGTTCAATCTTTTAGGTTTATAAGAGAAGAAGAGGTTTCGGAGATGGTTAAATCAATATCTGAAAGTGAAGGCTCCATTGTTAATCTCACCAACAAGATTTTGTCATTGACTTATGGGATAACAGCTAAGACAGCATTTGGTATGTAATTACAAAATTGATTATAATAATTAGGTGGCTTCAATTATAATTGAGGTGGTGGTTATAAAAATGTTCTTAAAATTAAAATTACGTTTTTTTTAATATTTTGATAATACTTTTTTAAAATAAAAATAAAAATGGTTTTTTGTTATATTAATAAAAAGTGTTGTTATTAAATAGTTAAAACGAGTTACTTAATTTTAACAAAGCTTTTTAGAACACGAAAGTCATCATAATATAGCACTACAGATGCCACCCGCTAATAATTATTATTATTATAGAATTAATCTACATATATCACTTAACACATTTATATACTCATTATCTTCTTCGTTTAATTTGATTTCTATGTCGAGATTCATTATTTATGTGTTATACGTAACTGTTTCTATGCTATATTTTTTGAATTTTTTTATCTGCACTAATATTTATATTTTTCATATTGTAAATGACATATATGAAGGTATACATTAGTACATATAACATTATCGATTATTATATATATTATTCATATATCATATCATATTATATATATATATATATATAATTTTACAAAAATATATGCTCGTATACATAAAAATTTAATTACTATATAATTATGTAAAATTATATGTATTATTTAACTTTTTAATATCTAACTTTCTTTCAATATCTTTAGTAATTGAGTTTTGATGTATCTACATTCAATTTGATTTTTTTAATATATAATTTTGCTATAAGCACATCGTTATGTTTAATTGTCGATGAACTATAACTCATATCACATTAGTCATCTCTTGTTATAGGGGTCTCGGATTCAAGCCTCCTCTTATTAAAAAAAAAATCATCATGTTTAATTAATGTTACTTTTTATTCTTAATAAACAAACATAGGTAAGAGCCATAGTTACCAGCAGCAGAAAGCTTTTGTATCAGCTATGGAGAAATTATTACTGCTAGTAGGAGAAAAGAGTCTAGCTAAGCTCTATCCTTCTGTTAAGGTGTTTCAAGTGTTGAGTAAAACCAAAGCTAGGATGGAAGAACTTCACAAGAAGACTGATAAAATATTACAAGACATCATAGATGATCACAAGAATAATAAAAAAGAAGGTGAAGAAGTAGTTGAAGATCTAGTTGATGTTCTTCTCAAGTTTCAAAAGGAAGACTCAGAATTTCCCTTGGATGATGAAAGTATCAAAGCAGTTGTTCAGGTAAAAAAAATTATATAAAACATAAATAGAGAAATAAAAATTATATATCAAGATCGATAAAAACATGTATGTATTTTTGTTTTACGAAAAGAAAATTTTACAATCGGGTAAATTATTTATATGTGCATTATTATTTCTTTTTTCTTTGTTTTTTACTCGATACAAAATTCAAATACAATCTACGTCTTCGAAAATTTTCTGAAAAAACAAAGAAAGCTTATATGGTAATAATTGAGAACTGTTGGATGAAAATTTAGCTAATTATGTTAACTTAATTATTTAAAAAATTTTAACTATTAACTCCATATGAAAATAACTGTCTATAAGTACCTATCTAAAAAAATTATTTCATAAAATTGATAATTTTGCAAATAACTCCTAGAAAAATTTCTAAAAGAAATATTGTGTTTTGATTTATTTTATTAAGAGATAGAGTGTCAAGTGGGTAGTGTCTGGTTTCTTATATGGTGCATGCTATGACGAAGACGGGGTATTTTACTAAAGTATCCTTGCTTTGGAAACTTATTCATCAAATACCCATGTTTTTAAACAATTCACGCAACTGCTCTTGTTTAGCAAAGGGTTTAGCGTTTTTTAACAAAGAGGCGCCTTTTGCAAAGTCTTTCCCCTAATGCGCTTTTACTAATGGCGTCATCTCATAGGGAGGCGCTAGCCGCTTCCACACCTCTACGTAGATTCCGCTAAACACAAAGATGCCTTCAAATCAGAAGGTCAAGAAAAATCAGCTGCCACCATGACCAAACAGGGGCAGCTGCGTCAATTGTTTGAAAACATGGGTATTTAAGGAATAAATTTCCAAAACAAGGATACTTGAGTAAAATAGCCGATGAAGAGGATAATGATGAAAAGATGAAGATTCTCTTTAATGAATGGTTGGATTTTAATCTTGTAAAGTATTTTATTTTATTTTATTTTTTAAATTCTTATAACAAAAATAGTACAACTCTTCACCCTATGAATGCTAAAACCTGTTCACCATATAATTGTCCTTATATATGGTATTGTAGTATTTGACCAAAGATGTAATATTTTTTGTTTTAAAATAATAACGGTGAATAATTTGGATAAAGCGATATAATAAAGACATTTTTCTCTGCATGTATATCTTTTTAGTAAATATTAAATTAACATTGTTAATTAAAAGATATAATAATTATTTGGTGAATTAATTGTATTGCATATTTTGGTATTAAAATATACGATAATACTACATGTAGCATTGTACACACCTGTATACATCGTTTAACACGAAAAATATAAACTTTTTCGTGCTAATATTTATATTTTCCGTGTTGCTAAATGGTGTACGGATGTATACAATGATATACATAGATTAATTCTAAAATATATGTTAATTAATTAATTATAATCATTTTATTTTATATTCTCATATAAATTCGGTGTCTACTAAAAGAGATGTACGTTGTAATAAATGCATTTGCATTGCATGTATATAGGACATGTTTGTTGCTGGTAGTGAAACATCATCAGCGGTTGTGGATTGGGCAATGGCTGAAATGATAAAGAAACCGAAAGTGATGAAAGCAGCACAATCTGAAGTGAGAAAGGTTTATGGTAACAAAGGGTATGTGGATGAATCAGAATTGCACCAATTGACATACCTGAAATGCGTCATCAAAGAAACATTAAGGTTACACCCATCTTTGCCTTTAGCTCCAAGAAGTACCAGAGAGACATGCCAAATCATGGGATACCATATTCCAGCTAATTGTAACATTTTGATCAATGTTTGGGCAATTGGAAGAGATCCAAGGTATTGGGTTGACGCTGAGAATTTTATGCCAGAGAGATTTCTTGATAGCTCAATTGATTACAGAGGCACAAACTTTGAACTTATTCCATTCGGTGGTGGAAGAAGAATGTGTCCCGGAATTGCATTTGCTACACCAAACATGGAGTTGCCACTTGCTAAATTGCTTTACCATTTTGATTGGAAGTTTCCTCATGGAATGAATAATGAAGAGCTTGACATGACTGAATTATTTGGGATGACTGTGAGAAGAAAAAATGATCTCTGTTTGATTCCCATTACTACTCATCAACCTTAACAAATTAATATGAATTATATTATCCCTAGCTAGAAAAATTAAGAAAATTAAAGAGGGATAAAGGATCTTGTTATTTACATTTAACATGTTATATGAATGAAGGTGATCGGTGGAAATAAAATAATTGTAGTATTATATACAAGGCAGTGTTTATGTGGCAATATAAGCGTTAAAATTAAATCACACTTATTCTGCAGTATTATTTCTCCTCATACCTATATGTAGTGTATTTTTATATTTGTCGACATTTTTATCTTACCGATACTTATTATAAATTTACTATCGTATCCAATGGATGATGACAGCATCAAAGCAGTTGTTCAGGTAAATTTATAAAAATAGAGAAACAGAGATAATAAGATAATTAATTAAAAACATGTATTTTTGTTTCAAGAAAAGAAAATTTTTACAATCAAGTAAATTTATATGTGTATTATTTGTTTTTTTTTTTCGTTACCTGAAGCAAAACTTTAAATACAATAATCTACATGCATGTTATTAGAAAAATTTTCTTTTTAAAAGAAGAAAAAATCACATAATGCATTTATTTTCATATAAAGTTTATAGTTAAAAATTATTAGATAACACTTAAGTAAAAAAAAAACTCAAGAACCATCAATTTTTTGTTTATATTGATTAACAATAATTTTGGCTAGTATATACACTTTGCTAATATATTTAGCCTTTTTTTTAACATTAAAATACATATACATATATATATATATATATATATATATATATATATATATATAGGCTAAATGTTGGAAAAATTAAATTATGTAGGTGATAATGGAAGTACTAATCATCTTTATTTCACAAAATTAATATTTCAATAATATAATTTTTCAATAGGGAGAAATAATATTGTGTTTTGATTGAGATATCAGATATACGCCATGTAATTAGTTGTGATATTAATTTCATAATTAAAATTTACAGCTAAAATTACACAATAGCTATAACTAACGTCTGCCCTATGGTGTGCCTAAAATCCTAAACTTTAGATAAGATTTTATTGAGTATTTTTTCTTTTGTGTTTTTTTTATTGTTACGATTATTAGGGTGGTTTGTCTTATATTTTAAGTGGGTGCATGTGTCTTTCTGTAATAAGGTGTTTGAGCAAAAGCTATACATACTAACGGTTATAACTGCTTTTATAACCAACTTAACCGTTTTCCCTCTTTTCTCCCTTGATCTCTTGTATCTTCTCTATTAACATTTTTGTAATTCTAATTACTTAGGTTTTTCTTGTACATACAACAAGATTAATGAAAATTTACTATCTTTAATACTTGCTTGAATTTATGTTATAGTACCGTCATTCCATTTCCATTGCATCTATGTAGGACATGTTTTTTTGGTGGTGGCGAAACATCGTCAACGGTTGTAGTGTGGGCAATGGCTGAAATGATAAAGAAACCAAAAGTGATGGAAGCAGCACAATCTGAATTTAGAAGGGTTTATGGCAATAAAGGATATGTAGATGAATCAGAATTGCACCAATTGATATACCTGAAATTCATCATCAAAGAAACATTAAGGTTACACCCATCATTGCCTTTGTTAGTTCCGAGAAGTAACAGAGAGGCATGTCAAATCATGAGATACCATATTCCAGCTAATTTAAGGATTGTGATCAATGCTTGGGCAATTGAAAGAGATCCAAGGTATTGGGTTGATGCTGAGAGATTTATGCCGGAGAGATTTTTTGATAGTTCAATTGATTACAAAGGCATTAACTTTGAACTTATTCCATTCGGTGCTGGAAGAAGAATGTGTCCCGGAATTGCATTTGCTACACCAAAGATGGAGTTGCCACTTGCTAAATTGCTTTACCATTTCGATTGGAAGCTTCCGGAAGGAATCAATAATGAAGAACTTGACATGACTGAATTGTTTGGGACCACTGTAGAAAGAAGAAATAATCTCTGTTTGATTCTCATTACTACGCATCAACCTTTGACAAATTAATATGAATTATATTATTCCTAGCTCGCTAGAATAAATCTTGTTATAGTTTGTGAATATAAGAGCAGAGCAAGAAGTGAGAAATAGTTCGTGAATTCTCATTCAATAGTCAATTGCTAATTCATAAGCAATTATCTATCTAACCGGCCTTCTAAGTATCATAACTGATTTCCTAGCTAACTTATTAACAAAAAATTAGTAAAACTTCTGAGTCAAGTGCTCATTCTCTAAAAAAGCATGAAGTATCATATTGTGTTTGGTAATAGAAATTTAGGGAGTTTTTATTTCCGGCTTGGCGGTTACAGCGGCAATTCCAAATGACACTGCCAAATTGTTTATGTTTAGCGGCGGTTGAACCCAGGTTTTGTTACCCTTTTGCGGCGGTTTTCTTACCAACCACCGCTAAATCTAAACCGCCGCTAACGTAAATTTCAACTGTATAACCGCCGCCAAGTGTTTGCCAACCGCTGCTAAACCCAACATATCAAAACCAATCGTTGCCAAACATAACTATTTTAAAAATTTGATCAACAAATATTTATTCAAATGTCATTTGCAACATCATGAATATATACACAGGTTAAATTTTTTTTTACATATTTAACTAAATAATTAAAATATCCTTAAGTTTATAATATAGTACAAGACGTCGATATAAGTATAAAACAAATAAAAAAACATCTAATATCAATTTTTATCCATCTAATGAAGTTCAATAAACATAAATTATAGACTAAAAAACTAAATAAACTAATCCTTATAAAATTATATTCCTTGTCCATTTATTCGAGACTGCGAACTTGACCATCCAAACACGTCAAATAAGTTTTTGTATCAAATCTAAATAGAACAGGTGTACCGTACATCATCTACTAGTTGCGCTCGGAAGTGTCATATTCACCCGATGAAAAAATCTCTGTGAGAAATCTAAAATTGTCACGTTTCACAGAAGAAGAGGTATTAAACACTTTAACAAGTCTTTGAATAAAATATATTTTGAAATGAACTCTAGCATGCTTTGTTTGGTTTTTTCCATTTGTAACTGAGTGTGATTGCGATAATTACATGTGTCAGTTATAGTTGCAAAGGACTATTTGTGCTTTGATTTGACCCACATGCTATGTTTCCTAACAGTAAATTTTTTTTTCTGAAATTAAATGTTCATGCAGGAGATAAGGCATGGGAGGCACATCAGTAGAGGAGAGATGTAGACTATGGTGCATAGGAGAAAGGATGGGTCCTATATCCATGATGATGCACGGGCCATTGGTGTACGTATTGAATTAACCCTCTTTAACATGCATGCTTGTCATAAATTTGAATGTGCTTTTGTAGTTTCTTGATTTTGGTATGTCTGTAATCTGATTTGTTAATGAGAAAAAATCTTGGATTCTTGTAGGAAGCAATCGCTGAGATAGAGAGTCGGGATGAATCCACAAAGAATCTTTCTCAGAATGATTCACTTGCCCAGGTTCTTGCGAAGGAACATCCCGGACGAGTTCGCGGTGTTGGTCCTGGACTATGTCCTACCAATGTATTTGGTAGTGCATCACAATAGCCAAGTTATGGGGGACAAACAGAAAAGTATCAGAGGCAAATCGAACAATTACAAGCAGAGGCAGCAGAAAAGACGAAAAAGATACAAATAATGGAGAATATTGTGAGATTCCTCGTGCGGTGGCAAGGAGATGACTTGCCACCAGAAATTGCTTCAGAGATGGATGCTTTAGGTGGTGGAGTGGCTGTCCCGCAAACCAGACCCTCTTCTGACGATCCCGACCTTCTGTCGCCCCCATGACATTATGCATATATTTTAGTGATATACTCCTGAACATATTAGATTTCACAATCCTAAACTAGCTACTTGTTGATTATACTTTATTGTAGGGCACTTAATATGTGTTTTTTTTACTTTATTGTAGGGCACTTCAGATTAAAAATATTTTATTGATATATATTTTTTATTGAATTATTTATGAAATTCTTTTATCATATTTAATAGTGTTACTTTTAAATTCACACCATTTAGTCAATAATATGTGAAATTCTTAATATGTATAGCAGGAAAAAAAATAACAATGATTAATTATTTCAAGGAAAAAAAAAACATACCAGGGATTTAGCGGCGATTTCTAGAACTGCCACCAATCAAATCTGACTCAACTGTGGTTATTGGTTTTGCGGCGGTTTCAAAACCGCGCTAAATCGAATCTACTGCCGAAGAAGAATCGTATTCTGCGGCGGTTTATGAGGCGATGGTAAATAATTTGCGTTTGGCGGCACCATTTCTTATTTATAACCTTAGATTTAGATTTCTTATTTATTTAAATGGATAAGAGCCACTATTTCGAATAGAAAATGACAGCATAAAGACAGAGTTCAGAATCACTAAAATCGTTTTGTCAAGACTACGTTGTATGGAATCATCATGGTGAAATACAAGTTGAGATGCCAATCTAGAATAAAAGTACAAGAGACACTATACAAAGAGATCCACTAAATACATTAATAAATTATGCATTTGGACTCCATAGCTAGGCACGAAGGCATAGTGGGAGTAAAGGTGAATAATGCAGTTACATATGATGATAACAAAGACACAACAATGCAAAGCTTGGACGGGGCATCCATTATTGAATATGGCGGTAAGTTCAATGAGTTTGTTAAAGATGAAAATCAGAAGTTGTATGTATAAGGGGAGCACATATATGCAAAATTGGAATTTATATTAAAATTGTATCACGTAGCGAACAACGAACATTTAATAGTAAAAATTCTCATTTTTTGGGGATAATTTAAGGTTTAATATATTTATTTTATTATTTTGTGAAACTGATAAATATATCTAAATAATAAATCAATTTTAATATTATTTATATATTGATAGTAGTTAATTATTAATTTAATTATTTTATAAATATAATTATTTTTTTATATATTAACACATATATAGATATACTTTTACAGATAGAATTTCATGTGAGATGCGCCTTTTTATTTAGCGTTTTCTTTATAGTAGTGCTTTCTACATCAGCTCGACCTATGAATAATAATCTTCCCTTGTTAGCATTTTCAATAAAGAAAGCACTTGCTGTTTTAGCACCTCAAAACTTGAAAACAAAAATGGTATCACCATGGGTTTTTAGAAGGCATACGACCCGGTGTGTTAGAGCTTTGCTGATAAGGTTCTAAAGCATATGGGATTCAGTGAGAAGTGGCGAGTTGGATAAGAATATGCAATGAGGCTGAGATTTCTAAGGTAATTTAAGCAAGGCTGCAACTACAAGTTGGGGATGGCACCGGAACCAAATTTTGGCAAGATTTATTGCTAAAGGAGGGCAATTTGAGAGAGGTTTTTCCACACCTGTATCGGCGGACAAGTAGGTAAGAAGTATCACATAGAGGATTGAGAAACTTGGGATGAATTGCTGTGTAGGTAGAGCTTTGAATGGAGATGGACACTACAGGAATGAGAACAAAAAAAGCTGCAAGATCTGAATCGGGTTTTAATGGAAGTGTGGATTAGAAGAAATGAGGCAGATAACCTTGTTTGGAAACACGAGAGAGATGGTATGTATTTTGTTAAATCTTTTGTCCAAATTATCTATAAAAATAAAATATGAGGAGCTGAATCTAATATGACATAGCTATAAAAAAAAAACTATGGAAAGGTCTAGTGTCTCCCAGGTAAAGATACTAGTTTGGTTTATTATTTTAGAAAAATTTAATATTCGGGATAGACGGTGCATGATTGAAATGATAAATAGGGAGAATGAAAATTGTGTTCTACGTGGGTCTGAAATGGAATCTGTCTACCATTTATTTTTTGGGTGTAAACATGTATTTAATATTTGGGACGTAGTTTTGATATGATGGTTTTGGGGCTGAAGTGGGTTTGGCCTGAAAATACAAAAGATTGTTTTGAGTCCACTGGTAACAAGAGAATTGAGGGGTGTTTGGATGATTATATTTTCCGCAGTGATGTGGTGTGTTTGGCTGAAAAGGAATGAGATCATTTTTAGGAATGGGATGATGGATGTAGAGCCGTAGAGGGATTGAAGAATGACATTACTAGACATGCACTAGCTTGGAATAAAGAATGGGAGATGAGGAAGGAAAGAAAATGCTAGAGAAAGAGCGTAAAGAGGGCTTGGGAGGGCTCTTGTAAGGGCGTTAATTATTGTGGGGATCTTCTAATCTAGTATACTCGCTTTGGTTTGATTGTTTGGTTTGTTATTGTTGATGTACTGTTGGCTATCCTCGGAGTTAGGGATGGCAAAAATTTCCACCTCCGGGATATCCGCCTTAATTAGTGGCGATGGGAAGACAAATAGAGATCCGCGAAATTCCCACGGGAATGGGGATTCGTTTCCACGAATAAACATGGAGGGGAATAGAGGTACTCACCATAGGGACCCACGAATCCTCACGAATAATGCTATTACATATTTGTCCATACACGTATGTATAAAAGTTAGATTTTGTTTATATTAAAAACATATTTTTATTTTATTTTCTTTTAATGTGTATTTTTGATATTTTAGGTTAAATTTGTGTCTGAATTATATTTTAATATGTTAAATTTTATTTTATTGTACTAAATTTTATCATATTTTGTTATTTTTTTACTATTTCTTTAAAAGTTAATATCCATAAATACCCGCGGATATCCGCCATGCCCGGAGAAATTCATAAACGGAGAATGAAGACAATTTTATAAACAGGGATGGAAATAGAGAATGAAGTATCTATCATCACGAATACCTATTATTATTCTTACTCAGAGTTTGCTTTTGAGAATTATACTAAAAAAGGAGGTTGTATTTTATCGATAAGTTTTAGAAAGGATGACAAATTAGTAAAACAACTATTTTTTTTTAATAACATCCATTCCGTCATTTGCTTGTTATCATTTTTTTTTGTGTGTAGACCAACTAATTGGGGTTTAAGAGAAAGAGTGAGAGTAGAAAGGTTGGGTATGAGTGAGAGGCTCCGAGAAGAATGATGGTTGGGGGAGAGATTTTTTTTAATTAATAAGAATATTTTAATCATTTTATTTATTTAAATTTTTATATTTATTTTAAATTAAACAAAATATTTTATTTTTTGATTTTCAATTTCAGTTTTTTAGTCTGCGGTCTCTTTTTCAAATATAGCTTTAATATACAAAGATCTAATTACACATTTTTATTGTATAAGAATTTATTTTAAATTTGGTAAACTTATAAAATATTTGGATTACTTAAACAGTAAAATTAGCCAATATTTAGACAAATTATATTGTTTAGGATGTGTAGTTTTTTAATTTCTGAAGTGTAATTTTAAACAGTTTTTCGATGTTTTAATTTTTTTATTAATTATTAGCTGATTTTTTTGATGTCCCGCTGTCCGTAGCAAATTTACTGATTCGTAGCAAATAATTGGAGGTGATTTTGTACGTATGGGACGAAATCCAGCACATTTCTCAGCATGTTTGCCTTCATTAATTTGGTGAGAACGTGTACCTATCGGAAATTAGAAAATATATGTTGGAAGCAAATGGTTCATTAAAATTGTGTGTTTGTTACTGAGTAACAAGTTTTTTTTAATGATATCTCTCGATTCGACATATCAATAACTAATTCATTGCGAATAAGAGTTCTATTTAAGGATCTGCCACTAGTTAATGGGTTGTTGTATGCACAAGATGAGATTTAATTCTCCAAATAAACACATGAGTGTTTATTATCGAGTGGAACACGTGAGCGAGTGCTTTGTGAGGTCTTTTCTATAATATTTTGCAGGTTCTAAATTAGAAGCCATGATGATTGAGGACTATGATAGTGATAATGAAGCATTCTCGTATAAAAGAAGAGCTTTCAAGATACAAGTACATTTTTTTGAAGGAAGGGATGATGTTGAAACTTATTCTACATGGAAAAGGTAGGTAGAGTTGCATTTTGCAAGCTGCAACCTTTCAGAGGAAACAAAAGTAAAATTGGTAGCAGCTGTATTTTCAAAATATCTCCATACTTAATGGAATGACTTAGAGAGATCTCGAAAAAGGTGCAGACGACAACCAATTCGCACATAGGATAAGCTGAAGATAGCCATGAGGAACCAGTTTTTGCCTTCATCATACCGTGAGAATTCTCTTGAAAGGCTTCGTAAGCTAAAACAAGGTGCCCAGCGTTTGTCAAAGAGTACTATGTACAGCTACAAGATTTGATGAACAATGCCAATATTGGAAAAGGTCCTGAAGTTTTTATGTGGCGATTTCTGATTGGGTTAAATCAGGATATTGCAGATGGGGTTAAACTTTGCTATTATGCAACAATGGAAGATTTACTCATTTTAGTCATTGAAGCAGAGAATCAGCAACAACATTTGGCAACATGGTTCAATTCTATTTCTACAAGAGGTACTAATAGTGCAAGGTTTGAGGATACGACAACGTTTAAGGTTGCAGACTTGAAGACACATCACATGGGTCACCCCCAAATGATAAATTCTTCTAATCTCGCTTTTACTACTTCTTCTAAATTGGCTATGGAAGACTTAGTTGAAGATGCTGCAAGTGGAGATGTGTTCTTAGAGGAACCACAGATGCATCCAGTCTCACAAAAGACTATGGGATGTGAGGAAAGTGATAATCAAGAGAAACACAAAAACCATTTGAGGAAAGAAGACAATGAGATAAAGAGTGAATGTTTCCATGAATGTGAACAAAAGATTTTTGAGAAACAGAACAAGAACTGTGAGGAAGGCTTAAAATGTGCTTCTATGTTACCTTTTGAGAATTTTATGGGTATTATGGTGAGCATTGAAGGCCTTAAAGTGGATAGACAAGAGGCAAGACAAGTAACTGCATACTTTCATGAGTATCTACATGGAGTATATTTCAAATACTCAACATATATCAAATTGTTGTCTGCTTTACAATTGATAGTGCAAGGGATCTTAAACAAAAGGCATGCACAAAAGTTAGGTTGTTTGTCGTTTTGATCGGTATCCATTTTAAACAAGATTCGAGGACGAATCTTTTATGAAGACTGGGAGAATGATATGAGATTTGGAGGACAAATTGAGAGCTTAAATAAGTTATTTGATCATTCTCAATACTCATTTTATATTTGTTTTATTTTATTATTTTAGGCCCAATTATAACTTGGCCCATTTTGTTTTAGTCAATCTTTGTATTATAATTTTGATAATAAGAGGTATAAAAAGTCTCTAAAACTTGTAGCCACTTTCAACCTTATTTGGAGGAATGAAAATGTTTAGGGTTTCGTGATAAAACTTGAGTGTGAATAGCTAAGGTGTGTAATATCCTTAACTATTGCATTGGGCGTTAACGGTGAGGTGTGTAATATCATTGGCTGTTGCATCAGAAAATCAAATTAAGTTAAAGTGATTTGTCTTTTTCTTTGTTTTCATATTATCCTAGCTTCCGTTCCGTATCAACTAAACTCTATATTGTTATCATTGGAAATAAAAATTCAAACAATAAAAATAAAAAAATAAGAAATAATTAATGAACGGCTAATGTGTACTTTTGTTCTTTCGAATCTTTTATGTGTACTTTTGTCTATTGTTTCGAATCTTTCATTGTTGTCCGATATTTGACGCAATGTTTCTTCCTAAGATATTTCACTTCGGCATTATCATGGGCCCGCGACAGGGTAACCTTTCATTTTGATATATCCTCGGGTTCTACAAATTTGATATACGTGTATAATCTATTTGGAATTTGTAGAACTCGAGATAAATAACAAGTGCTTACCTCTGTGTGAATTTAATATTTTTTATCTACTTATTAAAAAAATCCATCCATTAGCCATTGTTGCATGTAGCAACGCTAATGTCATGGAAGGTGGCTACGAGTGACTAGGAGGAGGCTGCTATTAAATTTGAGTCATTACCTAGCTTGTTGATTAAAATCCTAAGAAAAAGTATTAATAATCAATAAAAAGTAGTCAATAATTACTTAACTTTGTATTTTTTAAAAACAGAATATTTAAAAATTAAATAAATAAAATATTCAATTTAAATTATTGGCTGAAATTTTATTAGTTACCTAATATTATGTTAAATATTTTGTGCATAGAAGATGATAAGAATTCTAATTTGTGAAGGTTTTAACATTTTTTTAAGTCACCAAAAAGAAATTGTTAAAATGGTCTCCTAAAAGATTGTGTGATTTCCAAAACGGTCCCTGAAATTTTTTTTTCAATCAATTTGGTTCCTCAAAGATTTAAAGTTAATCACATTAATCCTTCTGTTTATTCTTTCACTAACGGCATAATGTTTTGCTGAGTTGGAACGTTAATTGACATCTCATCACATGCTCAAACATCCTAATCAACTGCCAACAATATAATTTTGTAAAATTATATTAAATTGGTCCTAATTGATGAATCATAATCCCAGTCTGAAGCATAAATACCCCTTTTATTGTTGGAGTAAAATTATAGTTGCATATAGAGCTAAATCATCGGTTGTTAGAATGATAAGTAACGAGAATGCAAGTCGTGGTGGATTGATGGTAGGCTACCTTTTCATTCACATAATAGCTATGGTTTCAGTTCCTCCATGCAAAGCAGGTGAATAAACAAAGACTTAACCATTCATGGCAGGACAACTCAGAGTGTCTTCTACTTTTTCACTGCATTTCGGTGTCTTTAAAAAAAAATTATTTTAAACTTATGCAAAAAGCCAATCACCCCAATTTCTTTAGGTGAGTTGATGATAATATATATGAAGATATTATAAAAGCTTTTGAAAATAGAGATGCAGAACTTGATGCACAAGCTAAGAATACTAATGACTTTCACATTAATTAGTGATGCTATGTGTTTTAAACAAGATATTGATATGACATATTATTACTAGCTGTCCGGTTAGTGAAAAAATAGACAAAAAGTCTAATGTCATTAACTTTTAATTTTTGAGTGATCAAATTGATTAAAAAAATCTTTCACAGCTCATTTTGGAGATTTCACAGATCATTTTAACTATTTATCCCAATTATTGGGTCAATGACAATACTCTCTCAATATATAATAAAACCTATAAATTTCTTACTTAGCAATAATAAAAATTATATTCTCTTGAACAAGTGAATTTGATATCACACTTAGTTATATTATTATTTCTTGAACAATGGGTTAGTAGTATATATAATTACAACAATGCTACATGTACACCTCTTTTTGGTGTACACTCCCATCCAAGTCTCAAACGAACATATATTTATATATACAACGAACATGTTTTTATAGTTGACACGAACATGTTTTAAAACTTGTTCGTTTGCTTTAAAAACCTGTTTGTTCTAGTAGTAATATTCTGTTCGTGCACGAACAGAAATCTATATATACAACAAACATATTTTATAGTTGACACGAATAGATTTTTTAACCTGTTCGTTTGTTTTAAAAAACATATTTGTTCTAGTAGTAAAAACCTGTTCGTTTGGGACTTGGATGGAGGTGTACACCAAAAGAGGTATACATCAAGATTAATTGATATAATTATAGGATAAAATATATTTTTTGTCCTTGAAATTTGCTAAAAGTTTCAAAAATATCATTAAGTTTCATTTTGTTTCAATTTTGTCCCTGAAGTTTTCAATTTGCATCAAATATATCCATAACAATTAATTTTTTTAAGAAATTCAAGATTAATTTAACAATAATTTCAGAAGAACACCTTTAACACAAACAAACTAAGCATAATGTTCTGTTATATTATTGAATTTATTCTTAAATAGTAAAATTATTAAAAATTTAGCCACCAAGAGTATATTTGATACAAATAAAAAACTTCAGAAAATAAATTAAAATAAAATAAAAATCAAAAATATTTTTAAAACTTTTAGCAAATTTCAGAAAAAAAAAATTACCCTATAATTATGTATACATACATATCAGAAGTACCAGTACAAATCAAGCAAGACTTAAGTCACGTACACTTTGGAAGTATGTGACTTTCTAACAGAATATGATCATTGCATATCAAATGTACTTGAATAATGCTATCCATACATCAGATATCACATTTACATCCTTATAAAAATACGAATAAAAAGCAGTTAATATATTAATGACTATATTTTATACGAGTCTTAAATTAGTGTCTACCAAAAGGATGTAGAGATAACGAAACCGAATTTATAATTGTGACTTGTCAATTTACATAAATGGTTAGCGGTTACATCCCACTAGTTGTAATGGTATATTCTGACCTTTAAACTCCATTAAATAAAATTAATGGTCTCAGATTTAATAAATTTTAAAATTATCTTTTTATCTTCTATTTACCTCTCTCTTGAACAATGTATCTTTTTACCTGTCATCAAAAAAAAATTGTACCTTTTCTACTTCCATCATTTTTTGTTCTTCTCCATCATTAACTTTTTTTTTTTAAAATCAATTTTATGTTGCTAAAACTAAAAATAAATTATTGTCAAATAATATTAATATAAATTAAAATAAAATATTATATAAGAGTAGGGATGGCAATGGGTATTCATGGGGCGGGTACCACTAGCCCCGCCACCATCTCCATTTAAAAAATTGCCCTCATCCCCGCCCCATCCCCATCGCGGGTATCCGATTATAAATCTCCACGGATTTGGCAGATATGTAACATCCCAACTTTCAGGCTGTCTAGATCAGTACTAGAAGTTAGGAGTTACCGATTGGTGATATTACCTGACCTTTCCTAAGTTATCTACTTAATTAATATGAGCCTGTCGGACTAAACATGAGCGTTTATTAACTAAGATATTTAAGAAATCTCAAATAAATACAGATAATCAGATAACTTCATCCAATAGAAATCTCAAGAATGAATCAAAATCAGAAACCATTGCCATTTTTATACCAATTAGTACACATATATGTATATATATAACAATAACATATTACGTACAACCTTTAAAATCTTGACGACTATCCGAATCCTAGCCCGTTTAGGAAGCCCCTAATCTGGTACTCAGATTTCTACTCATAAAATTCCTACCCCGCAAAAAATACTAACAGAGAGGGAAATAACTCTAGACTCTGAACTCAGGAACTTCACATTCAGCTCTCTCGAATTGGTCTCAATTAAACTTTGCCTTTTTCTAGAAGCACCTTTAATATACTCTTCAAGCTCCAGTTTTGTAGAACATATGCTTTGTGTCCCCTTGACAGCATCCCTTTGGATACATTCTCCTGCGTTGGGAAAATAACTAAGGGGTGAGAACCTAGAGTTCCCAGTAAGATACGTACTACGGGAGACTCTTCTAAAGGGACCATTCTAGGACAATCGTCTAAGTTCTGGTCAGTAACATATGATATAATCCATTTCCTAGGCACCCTATTTCAATAACTTATTAACGTATCGATTATTTCTATGAATCTCAGTCGTAGTTTTAGACCTAATCATAATTTCTTAACATTCAAGGGAAGAGAAGCAAGTATAAAAGTCACACAACACACACAAACAAGGAAGCTTAGCACATAACACAAACACAGAGATATGCGCCAGCGCAAACAAATGTAGATGCGGCAATCAATATGATGCATGCCTGATCCTAGTGCAGGCCATGAGCTCATGCGTCGGTTGTCTACCCGCAACCCGACGTTACTCGGAACGAGTCCGAATATGGTTTCTACACTGTGTACAGTCTGCGAGGTGCCATCATGGTATAAACCATGTACAGTCTGCGAGGTGCCATCATGGTATAAACCATGTAAAATCTGCATTTTAAATAATTATGACGTCAAGTCGTTCGCCTCATAGTGAAAAACAGGGCCTTGACCATATCTGTAGATCAACTATTCCACTCCATGGCTACTCGGCATCTCGACCGTATCTGGGGAGCGACCTCTCCACGGCTAGTCATAAACCGGTTCAACCGGCACATTTAATCATTAACATTATAACATCATTTCTTCATTGAGACAATAAGATCACACACACCATTCCTTATCAGTAACTTTTTCTTGCGATCATAAAGTTCTTTCGTAACATTTTGCTCGGTTTTGGCATCTAATAACTTATCATTTTCATTTTAAACCCTGAATCTATTAATATTTATCTTTTAGTATCTCAACTTAGCCATATTTATAATTTTGACCCCAAACTTTGCTTTATTTATATTTTAACCCCTAACTTTACAAAATTTTCAATTTTAGCCCAAAAGCTTTTAAATTTCTTTTTATCATATAAAATCATTTTTAACATCTTAAACTTATAGTTTTACTATTTTATTAAAGTTATTTATTAAAATGACAAAATTGGATTATTTACCTATTTTTACCATTATTTGCGTTACTAAAACTTAATTAGAGTTACCTAAACAATTACTAATTAATTATATCACATTTTTTCCTAACTCTTTTAATACTTTAATTAATTATATCAACCTTGTTTCCTTTTTGTTTTGGAGAAATTGTTGCAACTTTACTTATTCTAACATTTTACTTATAGTAATTCTTATTTTGTCATATAATATTATTTCTAATCCCATTTTTATTTCTTTCTTTAATAAATTATAACTGTAATTACACCCAAACTTTTCCCCCAAACTTTATGGCTATTCGGTCATCATAGTTAAGATATATATATATATATATATATATATATATAT